>VZTO01027668.1:0-35247 GCA_013400615.1 Syrrhaptes paradoxus
TAGCAGTTGCAGTTAAGGCAGGGAGGGTACTTGCTCTAAGTAAATACAATTATTTTGTCTGGAGGAGATTATGGACTCGGAGATAATGAAAACTGTCTCTAGACGAGGACTTAAGAGACCTGAACTTAGATCTCCGTTCTGCTAAATTTTTGTCACTACATGTAACAAACATATCCACTATATATATCTACATATGTATATACATACACATGCATATACATCTGTCCTCTCTGTTTATTTACAACATGTATGCCTATTAAGTCACAATATAAAAATGTCACAGCTTAAACATGCTGTTATAAAGCAGAGATCATTCACTTGGGCAGAATGCTACTGACCTCAGGGTCCAATGTGGTTTGGACAACTTGTCTGGTATTTTATCACACTCCTGTCCTACCTGTGCCTCTATTTTGCAAATGCAGAAAAGGCTTAATAAGCTTCCTTTCTATGGCTCATATCTGTGAAGTGTAGTTAATTATTCTGGTGTGTGTGTGACGCAAACACTACTGTCACAATAATCACATACAAGTTTGATGATACAAAATGAACTACAATGGTTAATGAAAAGGCAAACAAGTCCACATAACGCTTATACTTTAAAAAAGGAAGAACAAGTTTTAAAAGGTTGTTTTGCACATCACAAAACCAAAACAAAAAGTGGTCACTAAGGAACTTATCCATTATAAGAAAGCACAAGCACACCTAGAGAAGTTTGATTTTATTTTTAAATCACATTCCAACAACTTCCACAGAGGTCATGTAATTGTTAAGATACAAAAAAAAAATAAATCATTAAGGACTAAAAGCCAAGTAGATGAACAATGTAGATTGTTCTAGCTATACTGCATGTAGCACTCCATGCTAATCTACTCAAGCTTCTTTGCAGAAAACAAAAAACATTCTAAATTTTTTACTGTCTCCCAATATTATCAAACACCCTGTTTATTTAAATAAGTAAGTTCAATATTAATTTGCATTTTAAATACATCATTACAATATGCTTGCTTAATTTGCCTGCTATTGTTTAGAAGTCACAGAAATAAGAGTAATTCAATTATTTGATTTTCTGTGATTACTATGTTAACAAACACCAGTCATATATTAGAAAGAAAATAGGTGCTACTCCATGAGCATCTAGTGACTGTATTCAGATTTCAATGAGGCTAACACAAAAGTGAGAGCTCCATGTGATAACACACAATGCTTTCTGTATCAGCTGCAGAATAAGAACCCAACACAATAATAGCACAGGACAATATTTTAAGCTCAAAGAAATTCCTACATGCAACTAGGACCTCAAAACATGACATCCAAATATTTACACAGCTCATATTCAACCTAGTGGTTCTGTATCTGGGATATTTGTTAATTAAACTGTTACATATGCATTACCTGAAACAATGTCAGCCATCCTCGTGATACAAGTCAAAATATTAAAATGGATGTACTAGGAAGCTCAAGAGCTGATTATATCTTTATAATTTTATTTTTTTTATTTTATTTTTTTGTTTGTTTATCATGTAGTAAAGCCATCTGACAGCATAATTTAATTTTGCTGTAAGAGGAGTTTGTATTATACTTAGATTACCAGGGATCATTTTTTAGTAATTCCTAGGTAAATCATTCACATATCAGTCTAATATTTGGAAAAAAAATATCAATTTTTTCTAGGATGTCAAAGTTAATTTAAAAATAATTCTCAAAACATTGCTGATAATTTCTTTATTTTGTTTTATATCTTTCAAAACATGACAAAGAATGCCCACTCTGAAAATTCAAGCTACTTGGAAATAACTTGTATTATACCAAGGTAAGGTAAGGTAAACTGCACCCCTTTAAAAATAAAGGTGTGCCATCCGACTCCTCTGTATCTTAGCTGCTGTAGCTTGTTGCGCTGTCTTATATATCTTATGTGAAGAGTTGACTTAAGCTGAAAAGTTGTGACAGTAGAGAAGTAATGAGGCTATACCACCTAACAGGATACCTAACAGGATACATAGTTTGTCTTAATTTGAGTGGTAAATTACTGGAAGAATGACTTTTCAATACAATTTAAGTATCTGAATGATCAAGAGAAAATCCCTGCCTCCAACTAATTTACTACCTACACACATCCGCTGTGTTCATTGTTAAGGCAGGCAGTTACTCTTTCACACATTTTCTAAGTCTAATCTCCAGTAAAAACAAATTTAAAAAAGAGGGTTTGGGGCAGGAGGTTAGGAGGAAGGAATGGTAAAATATTTTTTCTATGTAATGGAAATGTAACCTTCTTTTAGCAACAGCACATAAGAGCTGCAGATATTGTGAAAACAGATTTCAGCACAGTCTGTCAATGAGCCACACACTTCAGATGAAAATATATAGTAACATTGAAACCCATTAGATTTGGAGGATAAAAATATTGCCTCTAACCCTACCTGGCAATAGGAAGAGAAGTGTGCTATATCCTAGGGTTACTGATTAGTAAGATTCAGTTTTAACTTTCAGATTTGGTTAATTATTTATTAATAACATTACTAATTAGATTATTTTCCAATATTGTTTATAGTCCAAATCTAAATTTTTTTTTGAAACCTGTGAAATGTAAAGATATGAAATAAACAGGACAACTCACGTACTTTTAATAAATAATGAGCATGCTTAAGGAATTTGATGATTAATTCCTGTAATGTTTTGTCAGGCACAATATCCATTGAGAGGACTCCTAAAATTACAGTAAGAATTGTATCCAGCTTCTCATATATGCTTCTTCAGTATTTACTTTTTTATTTTACCCTTACAAAGCACCAAGAAAGAAAGGAAATCTAGCTTGAAATCCTTATTTGAACTAATACTGTTGACATAATAATGATTCTGACACACCAGTTTATATCAATTGGTCCCATTTCATTACCCATCTTTAAAATGTGCCACCATCTTAGATGTTACACAAAAATCAGCACATAACACCCTTAAATTTAGCTCATTTGTCCAGAATGGAATGTTTTTTGAATCAGGTAGTTCTGTCCTCAGCAATGGTTCCTAATATTAATTGCTATAACATCAATGGAACAGGAACTGTGCTTGAGATGGGAAAAGTCGTATACACAGCAACAATTCACCTACAGAGTTACTTAAAAAAAAAAAAAAAAAACAAAAAAACACCAAAAGCCCCCCCCAAAAAAACACCCCACAGAACAAACAAAACCAAGAAACCCACTAACCCATTGACAACAGATACAGCCTATCTTGAATGGACGTTTAGCACTCAAATTTACTGCTCTTTCATTTAATATTTTTTTCTGCGGGAAAAATGATCAAGTTGCTGTCTTAATCCCAGTATAATCTTTTTTATCAAAACCAAAAGATATAATAAGCAATATCTCTTCATTATATTACTTTTCAATGAGGATGAAATGTGTGAAAGCCTACTGAACATCACAAATGACTACTGGGAAGACCCACTTCAAGTGTTATCAGTCATCATGATTATTAGAGCATGAGAGGGAAAAGACTGGTAGCAGTTGCAGTGCTTTGTTTGTGCAGGAATGCAACCTGACCTTCTCAGCCTTCCTGAAGAAAGCTCACCTCAATTAGTCCACTATGTATTGGTGAAGAGCACAACACTGAGTTTATGATAAATGGGAAAGTCCTTATTTCTATTAGCCAGTTTTCCACATAAATATCTTTCAAAATGATGAAGCATCTGTATGTGAACCTCATTTTCTCTTTTCATCTGTGTTTCTGGTAACACAATTACCAGTCAATGTTATGGTACATTTGAACTGGCATTTTAAGATTTTAATGAGATGCAATAGAGCTTATGCACTGCAGACAATGCACAGAACTGAGTCAGTATTTCCAGTCTCCTCATCTATCATTCACTATGTATCATGTGATTCAACTATGGCACATAAGTGAAATGCTTAAGATCAAATTAGCTCTCTAGAACAAACACACATACAAATGGAACAAATATGCTGATTATTTGAAGAGCATCTGGAAAAAAATAAATAAAACTCTAGGTAATTATGTATTTCAAACCTTTTTGGTAGAGGAAATTGAAAACATAAACACAATAAGCCTGAGACTAGTACTGCTGTTGACTTGAAATAAGTACCTTGTGCCTCATCCAGGCTGGTAGGTTAAGTCACTGAAGAATATATTACACTAACTATGTCTTTTCTACTGAGATTACTGTTTAGACATTTTAATTAAGATAGCAACCTACTTATTTTAGATGCAGGATGAAGAAGCAAAAATCCCAAAATTTCTAGATACACTTGATAACGGAAAAATCTTCTTTATCTCAAAACAACATACTTCAACTAAAACCAAAATGTTTTATCACTTCTTCAATACAAATTTTCCCATCACTGCTACCACATAATATTCTTCAGACTGAAAAGTTGTAAATTTAGGCCTTGATGACATAAGGCTTTGAAAAACTGGCAAGAGCTTGTCAGTTAATATTTGCCTTTAATCTTTCTTATCTTTTCATATAAAAAATAGAATGTCATTGTTTTGAACCTGAGTTATGAGGTAATAGGTTTTGGTAGCTTATTAACAAGGCTATTGCACAAAGAGGGGCAGAATGTAGTTCTGTTAATTTTCTTTCAGTGAAGACCTTTTTTCATTATTTTTTTTTTAGGATTCAATAACTTATCCCTAATAAAGTGGTAATCCACCTCTGCTTGCCGCTGCTTTGAAAACTGGCTAGTATTTAAAATGTGGATCAGTGAAAAACACCAATGTATCATGTCAAAAGGAGGTGTCTGGTGAATGCTACTGGGATAAGTGCTAGGTCATGTTTTAATTAAAATCCTCATTAGTGATCTGAAAAAGTGTATAAAGAGCATGCTAATGAGATTCACATATCTAAATTGCAAGGTGCCTTACAGTCCAAACAATACAGAAAAGTTTGGAATGTGGAGGAGGAAGATCTCCTGTCCTTGATTTGGAAAATTTCACATTATCTGGCAGATTAAAAAAANAAAAAAAACACAAACAAGTGCAGAAATTAAATTTGAACTCAACTGGGTTATTTGGGTGTTGTTTTGGTTTTTTTTAAATGAGAAATAGAAGACTGTTCTAGTGAAAAATATCCTGGAGACAGTAGTGGTGAAGAGAAATTTAGACAGTATTTTTTCAGTGCTATTACACTGAGAGCTGGACACAGGGCAGATCAGAGGAGAGGGAGGAGGGAATGCTGCACTGCTGGTCAGATGCTCCAGCATCATGTAATTGAGACCATGCACACTTTTAAGAGAGTGCTACTGTGAAGAGATCAACCTCCACAGAACCACAGAACCATTTAAACTGGAAGGGACCTCCAGAGGTCCACCTCGTCCAACCACCACTGCTCTGTGCGTTCCCCCTCCCCAGCACACCCCAATCTGTATCATAGTAGCCGAAGGGCAAAAAGCATCTGTGCACAGGCATATGGGCACAGGCACAGTATTGCAGAGCAGGTCATTTAAGACAATTCAGCGGAGCTCTAAGTTTATACCTACTAGCACCACACATACATGGCAGCAATTTTGTATTAAAGAAAAACTTACAAACTAATGTAAAAATTATCAAGAAAAATGGCTAACTGAAAGGTTAGCATAATTGAGATGTAAGAACAGCATAAAAAAGTGTCCTAGATTTAGACTGACTTATAGCAGGTCAAGCGGGCTCCTATTACAGATTTTCAATATTCTTTTTCACCTTACAGGGGGAAACATCAGATACTTTTAGGAACTGTTTGTCAAAATATGTTTGAACATCATCATGAGAGAAATGCTATGGGAATGGTAAGAAAATATTTTCAAAGGTTAGGTGAAAAGCTTGTTGCTGTCATGCAGCTCTACCTAAGTATTTAAAGATTTAAAGTGTATTTAAAGTTACAGAATCAAACCAAAACTAAATATGAGCCATTTTGAGAGAGTAAACAGAGCCATTATATTATATTATATTATCCAAATATTATTAATATTGATGGTGAACTTTTAGCTCCACTGAAATCAAAGGTATAGCTTTCTGGCCCTTTGTTTTTTATAACTTCTCAACAGTGATAGTTTAGATGAAATATGAATTTGGGCACAAGAAACAATCAAATGCTACCTGTTTTTCCAGAGATACTAAGCAAATGTCTTTTAATTCAGTTCACTTTAGGAATTTTCATTTAAAAAACAAAATTTGAAATAATCTAAAGTCCATGACAGTTTCATCAGTATTTGCAATAATTTAACCTTAATGCCTAAAACAACAAAAAATATATTACAAAAGGCAGGAATCTGTGTGAATTTTGTCAACTGTGTTGATTTAATAAATCTGTGTTTACTTTTACTTTTGGTATACACAGCTGATGGAAATTTTAAAATTTCTTATCAGTTATAGTTTAAGCAATCTCTTTCATGTTACAGGAATGTGGTTTCTGCTGAATCTACCTTAAGCAGGAGCTGAATTTCTATAACCTTTGCAGTTCTGTTAACACTTTTTCCTAATCGGGAATCTTAATGAATTTCTCTTTCTACCACTAAATTACATGGATCTCCATTTAATTATGAAAGCAGTTACTAAATGAAATAGAGTGTAAATGAACCTTAACACCACTTGAAAGACATAGATGTCAAAGATGAATAAGAAGTGTTCAAAGAGTCAACCTTCTTCCTCTAGAGCTGCTAAAGTCACTCTATTAAGGAGAAACACAATGAAACAGTGTTAAGATTTGGAAGACTATGCAACTGTGACCACATTATTGTTCTTCTCTGAGAGGTAGATCGTTGACCATGTAACCTATCAAAATTTAAAATATGCAGTCAATTAAAAAGTATCATGTCGCAGAATTTTCAAATCACCCGAGGAACACCTTGCTGAAGGATAATGTTACCTTATTCTAAAATATACCAAGAAAATGGAAGCCTGGACATTTTATGTAAATCAGAGAGCTCTCCAATAACAGAGTAATACAGAATTTTTAACTAGTGATTTCACTATGCTGATTTAACTTTCAGAGGTTTTGCTTAGTACATGTATATTTTCCCCTTTTCTTGCCTTTGCAGTAAATATAGAAAAAGACCAGAATTTAAATAATCCTGAATACCTCAGATGAGATAGAATGAAACAGTGCTGCTGAGTGCAGGATCTTCAATTCATTTGACTTGTTTTATGCTCTGAAAGGTAATTATTTAACTCCGTATCCCTTTCTCATTGCAATTTATAGATGTTCCTGTCTTTAAAAAAATAAGATGAAAATGGGCACTCCTGACATGTTACACAAAGAAAAAGCCAAATCTAGTTGAACAGAACATCATAGTTACTGTCAAATTGCAAAACTGATAATCTTACAAAGAAAAACTTCCTGGAATATACAAATATTAACAAAGGTTTCAGTACAATAAACCTGCTGTTTTTCTCAGTTAGAAGTTGTATACATATATGTATATAATACTGCATGTAAACAAACTTATCACATGCTTCCTTCAAACTCTGTTCCCTTCTAAACCAAGTACTGTTCTGCAATTTGCAGGGTGGAGAGAGCGGGGACTAGGAAGGGCTTTGCATTGTGTGTACCTGGAATACTAACAAACTGCAAGTTCTCGAACTAAGGGAAAAATCTCAACATAAACAAATGCAGATGTAAACACCCCCTNGTTCTTCTCTGAGAGGTAGATCGTTGACCATGTAACCTATCAAAATTTAAAATATGCAGTCAATTAAAAAGTATCATGTCGCAGAATTTTCAAATCACCCGAGGAACACCTTGCTGAAGGATAATGTTACCTTATTCTAAAATATACCAAGAAAATGGAAGCCTGGACATTTTATGTAAATCAGAGAGCTCTCCAATAACAGAGTAATACAGAATTTTTAACTAGTGATTTCACTATGCTGATTTAACTTTCAGAGGTTTTGCTTAGTACATGTATATTTTCCCCTTTTCTTGCCTTTGCAGTAAATATAGAAAAAGACCAGAATTTAAATAATCCTGAATACCTCAGATGAGATAGAATGAAACAGTGCTGCTGAGTGCAGGATCTTCAATTCATTTGACTTGTTTTATGCTCTGAAAGGTAATTATTTAACTCCGTATCCCTTTCTCATTGCAATTTATAGATGTTCCTGTCTTTAAAAAAATAAGATGAAAATGGGCACTCCTGACATGTTACACAAAGAAAAAGCCAAATCTAGTTGAACAGAACATCATAGTTACTGTCAAATTGCAAAACTGATAATCTTACAAAGAAAAACTTCCTGGAATATACAAATATTAACAAAGGTTTCAGTACAATAAACCTGCTGTTTTTCTCAGTTAGAAGTTGTATACATATATGTATATAATACTGCATGTAAACAAACTTATCACATGCTTCCTTCAAACTCTGTTCCCTTCTAAACCAAGTACTGTTCTGCAATTTGCAGGGTGGAGAGAGTGGGGACTAGGAAGGGCTTTGCATTGTGTCTACCTGGAATACTAACAAACTGCAAGTTCTCGAACTAAGGGAAAAATCTCAACATAAACAAATGCAGATGTAAACACCCCCCCTCTCTCAACCCTCACTTGCCAGCAAGAACCTTACCTATAATAGACAGACATTTTAAAACGTTATTTGAATGTGTCTTGGAAACAGTAACAAACACATTACTGAAAGATTTTCAGGATAGATGAATTTTTTTTTCCTTCAGATGTTTCAGTTGCAATGTTCAGTCACCTGTCAGTTGCCAATTATTGTTAAACACATAAGCTAGCTTGGTTACAGAAGCAGTGCAGGTATGTTTCTACAGCACAATTATATGAATATAAAGCCTTGAGTGGGTGCTGTCTTGGGGATGTTTACATTCTACCCTGATCTGCATCACTGACTTTCTGTTTCTCAGTTAAATCTTGTATGTATCTCTTAAAGCCTTTAGTACTCTGTTGTTATCATCCATGTTTTTTGCTTTATAAACCCACACCTTTATTGTCTTTGAAAATTAAGACTAATTATTATCCATGAAAATATTGTTACACAGCATTTCCCCCAAAACAGTCACAATTGTAAGATGATGTATAAATGTGTTTTATCCATTGGTAAGTTATATTAAACTTTTAATTTATTCTAAGCATCCAAAGTGAAAACAATTTTGTATCATATTAGGAAAGATCCCAATAATAATTATTTATTGAGAAATTCAGCAATTCAGATTTACACTACTGGATCATATCAGCTGCCAAAATTCATCATGAATCTTTTTAATAGGGATTACAAATACCTATCAATGGCAGAACAGAATATTAAACCCTTAATACATAATGCTTTTTTTTTTCAAATTTGTATGAGGTATGAGCCTGCTTTTGAAAACAATTACTTTCATGTATCCACTTTCTCCTCTTGAAGCATGAGGCCCAGCTGAATTCAGTGGGACCACGAAGAAGGGCAAGAATTTATGTATGTCACTGGATTTTGCCTTCCAAATACCAAGAAATATTTCACTGTTGCCATATACTATATTGCAGGACTGAACACAGACTCTTCCAATTCAGGCTCCCCGATGAATTTTAGGGACTAGAACAAGAACTAAAATTCCTTAAATACTCTGAAAAAGTCTGACATGAATGAAAATTATAAGCTCTTTACTGCAACTATCTAAAAAAAAAATTAAAACAAACTGTTCATTAATAGATCACTGGTTTCATTCAACAACAACAACAAAAAAGGTGAATATTTTGGCATGCACTTTTTTCAACTCAAAAATCTTCTTTGCAACAAGGAGAGATGAATTAAAATATAGGTAGTACAGGACCTTAATGAAGAAGAACTTGTGGGATCATATGAGTACTTCAGAATCTAGTCTTACAGGAAAAAAAAATGAAAAATCAAAATGGAGACATAGTCCCAACCATTGAAAAGTGTGCTGTCAGTCAAGGTGAGGCCAGAAAAGCTAAGAGCTGCTAGGGAGCCAAAACTCTTTGCTGGGACTTACACTTTGGAGAGCAGCACTGATATTGGCCAAATTCCACAACAAGGACATGATAAAGAAATGTCAGCAAAAATGAGTGAGGGTGAAGTATCAGGAGTCCTCACAGAAGGGGAAGGAAGAGGGGCTGATGAGGAACCTGGAGTTCAGGAAGGGGGTAGTGAAGATCCTTTCAAAAAAAGGTTGGGAACCGCTGCTATAAAAGGTGGTTAAAAAAGTAACAAGCACTTAGAGACAAAGGAGCACCTGCATGAGTCTGCAGTGAACCTGAAAGTAACAGACTGCCTCATTTCTGCCAATATTTCTGAAATATGGGTACAAGATGTCCTGAATAAAAAGGTTTGTAACAGAAGAGTAAAACCTTGCCTGAGCAGCCTAGCAGTTATTTACTGCTGGTTGTCAAAGATCAATGATTTCCCTATTACCCACACGTGACCTTCAGGAGTGAAGGAAGATAAGATGGGAGAGTAAAACATTTCCCATCCACAAGTATTAAACATTTGAGGAAAACATCAGGGTTTTGGGTGGGTTTTGGCTATAGTCCTGAAAGCCACAGGAATTGAAATAATAGTGACATCTATCTAGCTCTTTTTGTGAAGATTACATATTAGTCAAACTCTTCACAGACAGCGTAAAATAGAAATGTCCAAATATTCATCTCATTAGAGCACACGAACCTTGAAGTTATGTCTGTTACATGCATTCGAACTATGGTGTGTCTGGAAATTCCGGACAACAGCTGTCTTCTCATTCATAACTCAATTTCTGCTCACAGGTTTAGCTCTAGAAACAAATAAGATAAAACCTCTGGCTAATGACCAATAAGATGATTTGTCAAGGGTTTTAAGTATCCACTACATTTTTTTTGTTTTTATTTATACCAATGGCATTTAGGCAAGTATATTGCTCAGAAACACATGTAATTTTAGAACAGACTATTGTGTGAAGCATAGGTGTCTTACTTAAACTAACTTCTGCTTTCTCTCCCTTTACTTGAGGAAAACTCTCATTAAATTTGAGGTATTCAAAACTGTTATTGAGCTACTGGCTAACACAGAATTCAGACTTATTTTAAAGGTGAACACAAAAGGAGAGACTTGGTATAAATATATTCTGATGACTCCAGCCTTAACAATTAAATGGATGCAGCCACTTGTTTTAAATCTCTGAGATACGCTTTGCATCTAACTTCTTCCCCTGTCAGATCAGGTGCCAGCAAGCCATTCACTGTTCATTACAGCTTCTGTATCACTTTGGATTAGAGTTTGCAGACTTGGATTAAGCCTATTCTTGGTGCTTCTAAATCAGACCTGTGTATTTGATTTTCATTTTGTCAGGAGCAGTACTGTAGCAGGATTTAATAGGACTTCACTACTATTTCCTACAACAAACCTGACACTAAGACCTATCAACAGAAATAACTTGAAAACTAACACAGCTGTTAAAACAAAATGTTTCACAAAGCACAGAAATTACAAATGGCAAATAGATACATGAGATGAAAGCCTGTATGAAACAGGATCAAAATCTTATTTCCACCACCTTTCCTAATTTATTTGAAAGCATATATGCAATAGTCAACTGTTCTTTACTGCAGATGTATGTATGAGGATTCTCTCCACCTGCAGTAAAGAACACCAAAAAGATAGCAAACTTTTTGTATGTAACATGTATGAACTAAGTTACATCTCACAATTGTAACAGAAGTCTCCAAGGCTCAACTCTTGCACCAGTATCATTGACCACAAAATTTATCAAATTTATTTTCTTCTGTTCTCATAGCCAGCCATTTATTGTGCTGCTGTAGCCTGCTACTATGATCAGTTGTGAGTTCTTACAGCTATGTCTGATCTGGTTCCCCGTAATACTCTCTTAAGTAAAGGTCATCTTATACCAGCCAGCAGTCTCTCACAAGCTCAAATAAATCTTAACATGCAAGACCAGAAAATACACTTCCTCAGTTTTTCATTCTTATAACAACAAAAATCCTAAAATCTCAGAAGTCAAATTTTTAAGCATTCAGTTTTAGAAATTAAAATCAGTATCAGGCAAATAGTATCTCCAAAAAGTAAAAGAAAGTCTGAAAAAAGGGATAGGCTCCCTGACAACAAAATTTAAAAAAAAAAGTACTAATGATGGCATCAAGCTCTTTCAGCTGCACCATACAGCAACTCAATTGTAATATATTTGATATGGATGAGTTAAAGTTTACCGCTGGGTTGCATAGTTTTAAGCAGAAAAAACCTTGTATGTTCAGTCTGAAGTGTGCCAGCTATTTTTAAACTAAGCACCATTCCAATGTGTGTCCTTCGCTGCATTTATGAGTTTTCTATGTAAAGAAATACGTATATGTCACCCTTTTAATTTTTTCTTTCCATCTAATAATCTCTCTTTGAACAGCATGCTCTTTGGTCACTCAGTGCTCTCCTCTCATGCCAAGATCTCTGTACATTTGGCCATGCATTATAATAGTCGTCTTCTTACTTCATCCCAAGGCTTTTTGCCAGTATTTTGTCTTACTTTTTCTGCCCAAGGATTTGAAATGCACCATAATTTTACTCATGATTGTTCCTGTCCCAGCCTAGCCCTGTCGTTGTTTCTTTAAAACAAACTCCTTCACACACGTGGGCTGCAAGCTTATCTGTGCTCTTTCCCCCTGCTCCCTGGTTCTCTTCCTTCCTGTTAATCTCCATTTCACAAACATGCTGGTAAATAATTCAGTCGGTGTCAAGTCTATGACTGGTTTAATTAGTTACTTTTCTCTGTCCAGGAAGTAGAATCTTCCATGTGTCAACATATTAGAGAATGAAGGAGAGGGTGATGTCATGTAGGAAGCTAAGTGCTGATATCAATCAGTCCTGTGACCTAATTACAGACCCATTAAAACTGACACAGAATACAGAACATGGAAAGATGCTCAATGTATTGCACATATTTCCTTCCTGGTTTTCCCCTTTTCTCCTCAAGTTAATTGAGTGCTATCTATAGACGGCTGGAACATTATCTCAAGAGCAGGGACTGATCAGCTTCAGCATTTGAAAATTGATCCATTAAAAATAAGCAGAAAAAATTCCGCTGAGTGTGGGCCAGATCTGGACACTGTAATTTTAGAGTATTTGGAAGAAATAAAGCTAGTCCATATTCCTGTTCAGACAACCATACGGGTTAATTTATGCATTATTTTGTTTGAACTTGACTGTCTTTTAAAACTAAAGTCATTTCACTGTAAGAAACAGAAATACCAGCTACTCTTTCTGAGATGAAATGTTCTTTCTTAATCCATACTTTGAAAGAGTCATACTGCACTATTTAGCTGCTTCATAAAGATTCTGTGTAAAAAACCCGTAACTAGATGAAACAGGAATCTAAAATCACAAGGATACCCAAATATTTGCTGGGAAAAATGAGTGGTATAGCTAGCAGACCCTCAGAATTAACAGAACACAGAAATAATAAAATTTTGAGTAAAAACTGACCCTTAGGCATTTGTAAGTTCTAGTTTTCAAGCACTGTTAGTGGTTTGTGTTAAACTGTGCACCCATGTGTTCTGAAAGAAAAAAAAAAGTATATTTTTTTGTTCACTTCTTGAAATTTCACTGGAGAGGGTAAAAACAATAACCATTTTGAATTATATAGAACCAAGGAAAACCGGCAATAGAAGTCTGAACAGTCACTGGGGTTTTTTTTATCTGTTAGATTTTAAATAAACTCTTATATCCAAAATCAAACACTGCGCAAATACAAATAGTGGGTTAGCAGGTGTCAGAACTAGCCATTTGTAATCAGACTCCTGCATACAAAATGACTGACCCCGTGCTGATTAGATCACACCTGACACAAGCTTTGCATGCAAGGAACAAGCCCACATCTCACGCTGAAGCTGCAGCAGAGCCCGCATGGCAGCCATGCCCCACCGCCCAGTGCTGGGTTCATCTGGTTCACCTTCCCCCGCCCTCTGGAGCTGCCCCGGCCCCAGCCAGGTGTGACTGCGGCCATGCTAGCTGGTGGTCACCCAGTGACCCGCTGGCTCGGCATGCAGATATGCCTCCCCTGCACAGGCAGGTTGGCAGCTTGGTCATTTCGATTAGGAATCTTAAGTTACTTCCTTCAACTGAAGCGACAAATGCAATTAACTCTCTCTCTTCCTCTTGATTGCTCATGCTGTGACATTTCACGTGCAATCCTCAGCTGTAGTTCCACAGCTTTAGTCCTGGAGTAGAAAGTATGTGCCACTGAACTCACACAGAAAAGCAATCTGATAAGTATCCAACGATTTTCTTTATGACCCCAAAAGGGAACACACAGGCTACATGAAACTGAGACTGATCTAGCAAAAGACATACAAAATACCTCGGTTTTGTACTTTTAAACAAGAATGGTTGCACAAAAGAAAATTGCAAACAGGTTTCAATTAAACCAGCTTCCAGCCCAGACTGATCACAATAATGACTGACTTTTAAGTTTTGATCCTATGTTTAGAAATTTACTGTGAAATCCTCCTAACATATTTGGATTAGATGGTTTAATATCTACTGTTTTCATGGCTTCCAAGAACAGTTGTACATTGTGCTATGCAATCAAACTAATAAAAATTTCTGACTCCCGTAATCAGTTTGAAATGGTCCTAAAATAATTTTTCTTTTTTAAAGAGATACAGGGTGATAAATTTCTGATCAACTGCTTCTGCCTTTTATGTCATTAGCTCAAATGCAAAGAAATCTTCTTAAAGCTGAACAAAATGTTGATCTGTTCATATTGACTTTGAAACCAGAAATGTGAATTTGCCAAATAATTTTTCAATATTACTTCAGTTTTTTAAAAAGATTTTAAGAGTATAAAATCCTGAAAACTCAGAATATTTAATTTTCATATATTCAAAATTTAAGTTGGCTTTTTTGGTAAGCTTCAATCAACTTCCTGATTTAAAATATTTTTCAACTTAATTTGACAAAACACTCAAAACATTCTGCAATGTTTCTGAATTTTCAGGGAAGTAAAATGCCAGTTATTCTTGTGATACTAAGGGAGGCTAAAATCTGATGTTAACTAAGAGCCCATTTCTTTAGGCAATTCATTTCTTGGTTTATATCTTGAAACGTGACGGCAACAGCAACAGTGAATCTCAGTTCTGCATTTCAACCTTGCAAGAAGGTTGAGCGTCTCTTTAGCCCCATCAAAAAAAATGTATCTGTAACAGGTAGTTCTGAAACTTCCATTCGCATTTATCAAGTCATGTTTTCACACAGACATACAGAAGGTTATAAAAGTTTAGGGTGCTCTATGTATAAACTATTTTCATGTATTATTTTTTCAAAAGTATCATCAAAAGAAAGCACTATGCATTTGGTATTACAGGAACACTATACACATGGTTCATGTGTGTATAAACATATATAAAGCAATATATGCACAGGACTATTGGGAAGATCAGGTAATTTCATTCTAAATCAGAGAAGCAAAATTAAATCACTGGATTTGCTATTTTTTCCATTCTCCACAAGTTCAGCTCTAACAGTTGTCAGGATATCAAAACTCATCACACAAAGTGGAGCCTAAGGGTTCAGAAAGTCTCTGAGCTGTACATTTCAGAGGACACCTTGTGTTCTCTGAATGCCTGCAAGAGACAAATGTAAATTGGAGCATTATGCATGGAGTAAACTAACATAGATACATGAGGTACATACACAAGTTTCACTCAGCATCTGGTACAGAGCCTCTGTAAGCCAACAGTAACATATACTTCAAGTTAATTAGGAACAAAAACGGTTTAAATGCATTTACAAGTTTTTATTTCATTAAGGTTTATTAAATCAGTAAGGCAGACTACTTCAAAAGCATCAGCAGGAATATTTTTATTAGTTCCTTGCACTGTTTGCTAAAGAAGGCCTATATCACCAGGAGGAAATAATAAAGTACAACTTTAGATAACCATAAAATCATTTTTTTAAACTTTAATGTGAAGACTCTGAGGAAAGACATATACATACACACACACACACACACACAGAGGAAGAACAATTCTTGGCTACAGAAATTATCTCTCTCTTACTCTGGTTATTATATAATATAAAGACTCTCATATGGGAAAGTCAGAGTCCTCTTTCTGACACCAAGGACTGTGTTTACCGTAGAAACTACCATAACCAAGTAATTCAAAGTCACATGGGCAAGCTGACATAAGACCGTTCTGTAAAGTGTCAGAAATGTTGAACTGCAGATTAAATACACTAAAAATTTATTTGAAATCATACATTAACCTCACCATCACATAACCCTATGAAACAACAGAAATACTACACTGAACCAAGATTAAATAATCTGGTAGGTTGAATGAGAAAGGGCAGACATGTTTTACTACTTTTGTTTTTCATCATATTACATTTTTCCTGCTGCTTTACAATCTCACATCTCCACAACTGAGAGAAAGCAAAGATTTTATAAAGGCTTGAAAAATTATGTAACAACAAAAACTGCATGGGAGTGTTGAGGGATTAGGCTAGGAAAAAAAAATATCAGTTTCACAAATACATAAAAAGCTAAAGCATACTGATTAATTATTATTAAATGTTTTACTTGGTGTCTTGCTTCAGCAGACCCAGTAAAATGAGATCCTCTTCTCTCTGGGTGTTTTTTCTAATGGCTGAATATAAAAATACTGCCTTAACACGTTTCTGAAAGCTACGTGTATTTAACACTGATACTATGAGCTTCTATCCTTGGAGTACAAGCAAATACAATCTACAAGACAAACTGTGCCCTGAGGAACAGTATGTGTCTCAATGGGAGTCAGGAAAAGGCAATGGAGATTTTTGATTTATCAAAATGTATTGATCTCAAGATGTCACAGGCACATGCGTAGAGCCTCATCAAAAGTTCAACAACAATTTTAAATTCCTTTTTTCCAATATAAAATTTAGGTATGCTGCCAGACAAGGGAATAATAGGTTAAACATGTGAAAATATATTTCCTGATTTCTCTCTTGTCATTCATTATAGTACTTCAAATACTGCTTCTCCAAGGAAACAAAATTGACATTAAAAGGGAGGTATTTGTGGTTACAAATGCTAGGAGGCAAAAAGGGTGATCTAAATCTATTCATTGTGAATAATATTATACAAAGATTGTTTACAGAACTGAACTTCTTAACCCCAAAGTCTGCAAACCTGTTTTTTAACACCTAAAGCAAAGGAAAAAGAAAGAATCCTAGAGGTCAACAGTCTTGTGCAGCTAGGTAGTTTTTAAGACAGTTGAAATAAATATAGCCATTGAGGAAGGAGAAAACTAACAAGTTTTTTTTTTTTCTTTAAGACGAAAATATATTTTTAGACAAAACATATGTATCACACTATAGGCTTGCATTACTTAACAAGCCATGAGATGGCTGCGTCACTAGCCAAAACTTCTACATGGTTTTCTATCAAGTAAAACATGAACAAAATTCTGCAGATCTGATGAGAATGTAGAAAAGACACCAATCTATGCTGGTGAGATATACCTCCTGCAAAAAGAAGAGAACTTCAGGTGAAAATTGAAGTAGTCAAAGATAACTGAATTGAGCATCACTGTTGTGAGAAAATGCCTTCCTTAAAAGAAAAAAAAACCTTGCTCTTTGAAACTCAATGTATTGAAGGAAAGAGAAAAATAAAGTTGGAAAGAGCGCCAGAAAAAGTTAACCTAAACACAAATATTTCCAAAGTGTAGTAGAAATAATGCTTTCTGAGTCCCAGCATTTTTGACTGTATGAAAACCATAATTTGTTCTGTTAAAGCTCCTGAACATGCTAAGTGATAAGTAGACCTAAAATGAAATTAACATAAACTTCATTTACTTAGTACCCCACAAGCTTTGCTGGTACATTTACAAAAGTGGAATCCAGCTTACTGAGTTCAAACACTTTTTTGTAACTGAGAAACAGTGTTAAATAGGCTATTTTTAGATCAGGCATGAATTTCCTTAGTATATCCTCCATTGCGCGGTCTACCTACTGATGACTTTCTATTGTCTCCCCTATTAAGTTATCTGTAGTTTGTGTCTGTATCACACTTTTATTTAAATCTATCTGATAGAAATTTTTGTTTTACCTATTTAAAACACAGCAATCCATATTGAATACAAAATTGAAAGTGTTTACAGCTTTTTCCAGAACATTCTAATTTGGAAATTATTCACAGTAGCTATGGCACATGAAGGAAGCTATAACTGTGAAGTCAAAAGGAACATAAAACCTCTAGTTTTTTTAGCTTTGCATCTGGCTATATCTAATTTTCTAGACAGAAAGAAGGTGCCAGATAAAAGAGAAGCAGATTTATAACTATTTCCCCATGCTTATCAAAAAAGAGAGAAAAAAAGCATATTTTGGAGTTTCCTTTTAAATCAAGCTACATCTGAAGATGTAAAAAAAAGTCACTAATGTTCAAAGGCAAACACAACTGTTCTTATATATAGCAGCAAGATTACTAAATAATTAACAGCATTTCCAAAACAAACATACCTCAAAGACACTGGTGTCTTAATTCTTCCAGAGAATTACTTCCTCAGCTGCCTTTTTGTCTTTTGGTCTTGAATTTAGTCAATGGCCCAGGAAAAATAAATCTCAGCTTACTTTCAAATTGAACGCATAAGGTTAGACCCAAGGAAAAAAACTTAATAGCATTGCAGTTAATTCCTCTGTAATCCTACCTCATTATCTTAAGCAAATAAATCTCTGAAAAGGATTGCCTTATTAAAAGTGAATTAAAAAACTGAATGTCATCTGCGCAGGGAGACATTCTCCTAAAACACAATCAGTAATAAAGCTCCCAAATAGGGCACTATATGAAAATATTCCTGTCAGGCAATCCTTAACAGATTTTCAGCAGATGTGTATGTAACTATGATTTCACAAATTCCTAAAATAAAATGTGTCAACATCACTTACCATGAACTTTTAAGAGTGTAAAGAAATTTACTCATTTGGATTCTACAGAATGAACAATATTATAAAGATATGTAAAATGTAACAAGAGTAGCTATTGAATTGTCATACCTCCCACTCCTTCATGTCATCATAATGTTTGATTTATTGAGGAGGACTTAAAAAGATATTTAAAAAAAATTTAGGTTATTACATTTTGATTCTATTTCTAAATTCAGGAGGCATAACCCCTACGTGCATATTAATGCTTTTTACACATTTTTAGAGTGCACACAGAGTGTATAAGCAGTGAAGAAGTAGTGCATGAAATTAAGAGAAATCAGAGACAAAGCATTGCTGTCACTATCATTGTTAGAATGTTGTAAGTTTTCTCAGAAACTGTTTACCAATTGTGATAATTTTTTGATATTTTATTTAGAAATAGAAAACATGGATTATTTGATCCTTGGAAGAAAATTAAGAAAAAAAAGTCAATACACCAAAGATTTTTTCATTAAGAAGTGACAACTATATTATTAAATTAAAAGAAAATAACAAATATCTGTAGAAACAAACTGCCCTTTGCATTTTTTGCTTCATTAGTATTGAACTACTCAACTTCACTTTAAAATACTCTTATCTTAATCCTGCCAGTTATTCTTTACTACAAGTTGTACATCTTTACTAACACAAATAAATTATTTTAAAAGAAAACACGCTCTTGCTTGAAGGGTATGCGAGGATAACAAAACTAAGTGAACCCAGCTCTGGAAGATGCTGTGCTGTATGAAACCTTAATACAATGTGGAAAAAACTAATGAAGATGGTATTCAAATGAAAGTAATAAAAGGTAGACAAAGCCAAAGCAGAAATAAAAAAACAACTAAAAGGGGTTAATCAGAGCTTCGTTCTTACCAGCAAGCGTGCAATGCAGCAAGTCAGAAAGAAGTCAGGAAACTAATTTCTGAAAATAGCTGGTTCCAAGTCCTTTACTTCAGTATTTCCAAAAAAAAAAAGTATGTAGTCACACACATAAGTTCAAAAAAAAAGCCAATGCATACTACAGAAACTAAAACAAGGCATCCAGCATTCCGAATAAGATGCAAGAAGTGGCATGTATTACTTTATCATGTAAGATACTTTAAGAACTATAAGACTACATATTTCAGGCTCACAAAATTAAAACAATCACAGTGCTATCATGGTGGCCAAATCTTGATTTACAAATATTTAAAAGTCAAAGAGGCCTTGACTTGAGGGTTTTGTATTACTTTTTCAAATGGTAATATAATGGAGTCCCATACAATCTTTCATATTGCTCCTTTTTATAACAATTTCTAGACTTGCAAGGTTCAGACTGAACCAATGTCTCTTCATCCAAGGGCTGTTTTCATCTGAGTGCTATAACATTTTCATGGTACATTGAAAATGAGATAATGGAGTGGCAGTGGTAAAAAATAACTTGCTTGAATGATGCATGTATCTTTTAATCAATGCTTAGGTGAAAAGTGGCAACAAAACGAATCCTTTCTTTCATAGTGACATTCTCCTTTTTGTTATTTAGATACATTAAGTTGAAGTCTTCAAACGTGTCAAACATGTTGTCTCACGGAGCAAAAGCACACATTTAAAACTTGTTTGCAGTCTCTCACACAAATTATTACACCTTTGTATTGCTAGATTAGGTGGAGTATTTAATCAGATTTATTGATTTTATGGTGTTTGCTGAGACTTGAGAAAATGCACAAGTCTTTCAGCCTGCTGATTTATTTTATTCTGGTTCCTTTTCTCCTGACTTTAGTTGCTTGGTTGATTGGGGTTTGTTGTTTGTTTGTTTTGATATTTGAAAGGCTCCTACTAAGTTAGCATCTTTTTTGTTCATGTATTTGTTCACAGCCCTGAAATTTGATGATCTCTTCTCTACAGTGCTTTAAGATCCACAGTTTCTGTACTAGATGTATCTGAATTTGTCAAACATTTAAAGAACTATGTGAAGTATTTATTAAGGATATCAGATTGAAAGAAACCCATGGATTTAGTCTACTCCCTCTAGACATTTGAAGGTCCATATTTACTATCAGAAAGTCTTTGCAAACTGACAGTCTTCAACTTGCTTTCTCCAGTCATTTTATTCCTGCACTGCACAGTTGTGTGCATGGTTGTAAAGAATCACTGATCAATTTGTACCCTAATATTCAGAGAGCCTGAATTTTAGTGGCATCTAGAGCCCTAGCTTATCTAAGGGAAATCCCTGCCAAAAAAACCTGTACTAAAATAAATGGTTTTTAAAAAGCAAACAAAAAACCCACAACAAAACACAACAGTTTGTTCATTAAACATAGAACTTGGTCAGTTATGTTGTATTATGAAGTATGGACACATAAGTTCTTGTCATTGTGCTAGTGACTGGATTATTGGAAATAATAATTTGCAGGATTCAGAAAACATGGTAAAAAAAAAAATACTTTCCTTACAGATATTCCCCTGTCTTATGTCATGTGAAATTCCAAGTTATGGCTCCTAAGTTAAAAGCACTCCTATGAATAAAGACAGGCTGACTAAATTCATAATAAATTTATCTCTACAAAATGAAAAAAAATCCAGAGTATAACAAAAGGTAATCAGACTATGGGAGTGTAATTAACTACCTTATTATTATTTTGACATCATGAGGACTTAACTAGTGTCACTAATTGCTAGTGTCATCTGCTTTTTCATTAAAGTTCAGTCTGTTTAAAACAATGTGAATGTGGACTATTAGCTACTATTTGTGTAGATGAAAAGGATTTCCCCAAGCTAAGAACAACTAGAATAGAGAGGACAGCTTTAAAACCTAGATTTTCTCTTTGTTTTCCCAAAAAGATCAATACTCATTTTTTGTACCTCATAAACATCTTGGCATGTCTTTACCTGAAGAAAAAATAAACTTGCAGACAGCAGTGACAATGACTGAAGTCTTCAGCTTACAACTGAAGTCTTCAGAGAAGGCTTACCTATAATCTAAAATCAATTACTTGGCCTTGAACAATTTAAGATACAATTAGAAGTAATTTACTTTCTGGAGACAAGGAACTAAATGTTGCTCCTAAATACTTCATTTCCAACCACCTGGCAAAGACAAGAGAAATAGAGCTTAAGCACCAACACAGAGGGTCTGTGTTTGTATAGGTGACATTAGAATCACTTGATTGTCCATGAAACAAAGAAAAAAATAATGTATCTTTAAACCAGAATCAGTCTGGTGTCATTAAAAAGAAGACAAAACAATAAGAGAGATTGAAAATCCTCTCAAACACCTGTTGATCAAAGCCACGTGCTAACCAAGGCAAGGACAGGTAGAGTTATTGGGCACAATTACTCAGCCTAAATTAATTTACGAGATTATCTCCTGAATTATGCCCTATTTTCAAAACACTAGCCTCACATATCTGTGGAGGATTTTAAACTGAAGTGGTGTGAAAAAACCACTGTTTGACAATATATGCCCAGTTTCCCCACCATTATTCTTCCTTTAGATTTCTTAAGTAGATGGATTTCTACTTGAACTGTTTATTAATTCTTTTTTATTAATGCCAGAGAAAGCAAAGCTAATATTAAAATATTCCATGTGAAAATTATGTTCAAGGTGCCTCATATCCATATTTTTCTGTTATTAGCATCATTTTTCTTCCTCTTATTTTCTGTCATAAATTGCTCTTCATTAAATGCAGAGCTGAACTAGACATAAAGAAGGATTATGACACTTAAAATCCTTCAATTTCTAAAGTTCAGGGATGCTGCAATTGATTCTTTCCTTTTCTGTTTCTACTTAAAACAAAGAGCATCCTGAAGTTGTTCGTAGAACATCTTGGGCTTTTTAGAAGAACCTGAAGAACATTTCAATTTGAACTCTAGAAATATATGTTCAGCAAACCTAACGAATACTTCCTTACATCCAAATGCACACCCGAGACCCAAAACAGTAATGCTTTCAGGACTTTGCTTGTCACTTTTCAGATGATTCTTTCAATTAAATTACCATTATAATGGGATCATAATTCTAGGGGAAACATTAAAACATTTCTAGGGTAAAACCTGTCAGATTTTAATATAGACTTGACTTCACTAATTTACTTGACAATAACAAAACTAATGAACATAATTATAAATAGAAGAGAATACTTCAGTTGGAAAGGACCTGTAACAATCACCTAGTCCAGCTGCCTGACTAATTCAGGGCTGACCAAAAGTTAAAGCACGTTATTAAGGGCATTGTCGAAATGCATCTTAAGATCTGACAGGCTTGGGGCATCAACAACATCACCAGGAAGCCTGTTCCAATGTTCTACCACTTCTTGGTAAAGAAATGCTTCCTCATGTCTAGTCTAAACCTTCCCTGGTGCAGCTTTGAACCATTCCCACACATCCTATCACTGGACCATGGAGAAGAGATCAGCACTTCCCTCTCCCCGTCCCCTCCTCAGGAAGCTGTAGAGAGCAATGAGGTCACCCCACACCTCCTTTTCTCCAAACTAGACAAGCCCAAAGTGCTTAGCCACTCCTTACAGCACATTCCTCCCAGCCCTTTCACCAGCTTTGTTGTCCTCCTCTGGACACATTCAAGGACTTTCACATCCTTTTTAAATTATGGGGCCCAGAACTGCACAGTACTCAAGGTGAGGTGCACCAATGCTGAGTACAGTGGGATAATCACCTCTTTTGACCTAGAAACATATTTGCAATTATTCCTTACATTTCTAGATCCCTAGAGTGTAAGTAACTATAAAATGTAGTCTTACTTGATACCTATCTTTCCTAAGCAAAAGGCCTGCAAGTTAAATAACCTGTGATGCATCTTTTTTTTCTTTCCCCTCTTATTTTAGATTGTATAATTAAGGACGTTACTATATAGGCCAAATCCCATTTGCCTATCATTTGATCTTATAAGGCATTAAGATCTGTATGGGCGTGGAAGTCTCCAAGACGGAGAACTGTCACTGCTGCTATTTCTGATTGAAAACACATGCAGCATTCAGGATTTTTGCCTGTACCTATTAATAAATTTCTCTTCACTGTGAAGAGTAAACTGAGCAAAGTAGTATTGGTTCACCAAATCTGATATTTCTACTCACTTCTGAACAGGAATTCTTACAAGTATTTATATCATATACCTGCTTCTGTAAAGAACTATAGAAATACTCAGAAAACATTAAAATTAACTATACCACTACACCAATTAAGCTTTAAGTATACAAGATCAGGGCCAAAACTTTGGTAAATATAAACGCCACTATATCACTGAAGTGTATACATGATTCAAAGGAGTATAAGAGGTTCATGAAAACCACGTATACAGCAGTTCAAGAAAGCAGTTGGAAGTCAACTGAACCAATAGGGTAAAAACATTCTGAGGATGTTCTTTTACCTGAATTAGATCTGTTAGAAGCCAGTTCTTTTGTCGCCAAACAGATAGCCTTCCTTTCTTCCAGTTTCTGATATACTCCTTTTTCCTTACACTAGATTAAAATGAGATCTGAATTATTAGGAACAAGTGTATCACGAGGCAACCTTCCTTGAGTAAAGAGCAGTGCAGTTATTCACTGACAGAAGAGCAAACCCCAGCCAGAATTCTGCTTCAGATTTGGGCCACAATTCTGTCTCTGCTGCCACTCCTATTTGTGGAGACAGAAGCTGTATGTTTTTCTCTGTTTTGTTCTCAAACACAGGCTCAAATTTAAATTCAGAGGTATGCAAAGGAGAAAGGAATTGGAGGGTGAAGGGAAAAAAAATGCAAATGAATCTTCAATAAAATAAGCATTAAACATGACTGTTACACTTTTTCTTCTCAGCAAAAGCAGGCAAAACTTGACAGAAGAATTAGAAACACTTTTAAGTGCTTAATAGCCTTTTTCTGTTTATAGATTAATTCTAAACAGTGAATTAAAAATGTTATCTCTAGTTTTACAGACGTCTGTATTTTACTTCGTTCATCATGTAAATTGTTTATGATTTCAAGACCAGAATGAAGTATGTTAGATCCCATTCTTAAACACTTTGCTTAAAAAGAAATTCCACAACCACTTAAGTCCATACTATCAAAACAGTTCCTAATGGTCTATCCAAACATCCCTTGGGAGTGAAAAACTGGAGGTATAATGTGGATATAGATAACAGCATTCAGATGTATGTAATGACAACACTGTTTACTAGAACAGTCCTAAGGTCATTTGCACTAGTACTTATGTATATACACTAGTAAAGAACATTAGAGATCACATTAAAATTCCATTGGAAAAAGTGACCCTTCACTTGCTAAAGCATTACATCTAATTTATGAGGAAGCCATAATAAATTAGTTAGCTAAATCTCTAGCTGAAACAGATCATAGCTGTGTCTTACCAATTAACTTTTCAATGCACAAAAGCCCAAATGGTTTCTAGTGATTTTGTTTCCAACTCACTGTAAATGGAAAGTGTTCTCTTTTATGCAGTCCAACTCAACCACTGTTCTCAATTAATTTTTTCTAAAAAGTTATCTATAAAAACAGATGGAAAAGAGAAAAATTAAAATATATTTTAATATTTTAAATAGAATTTCATTTATATTTTTATGCTTGTCTAATTAACTAAAGTAGGAGTTCCAAGTGAAAAATAACTGTTGGTGGGAGGGGATAATCAAACTATTAGCAATACAATCTTCTGAATAAGTGGGAAGTTTACTGGAATGTTTCATTTCAGTTTACACATTATGGATGTTAAAGATACAAGCACACATACATACAGATAATTACTATAGATTTTTACATACATAATGTGCTTAATAAAAAAGTGAAAAAAATTAAGAACATTCAAAACTGCTATTATGAGAACATTGCCCATCTTCCCAAAACAAAATTTGATCCAAGTCACTGGAGACTGCCTTAGCAAAGCTGCATTTTCTGCCAGAAATATACCCTTTTAAAATTCCAGGTGAGTCTAACCATGACTTACTCTCAATTCAGATAACAGTCTCAGACTTCTGGCTGCAGTGACATTTTAATTTATATTACCAAAAGGACAAAACTAAATGTCTAGCACCAAGAGAAAACCAGACTTACTAAAAAGCAAGTATGCAAAAAAGAGGAATACAGTTGTATTAAGCAGAAAATTGACAAAACAGAAAGCAGAGCAACAGCTTTAGATTCACTATAGCAGTATCATAAATTTTCTTCAGAGAATGATAGTGAAAGCAAAACTGGTATAAGCTTATTTCCCTGTCAAACAATCAAGAGTGATAGCAGACAGCTCCCCTCAGATATGTAGAAGTAAAGGCTCTGCTTTCCTTCAGACTGCTTGCAGTCTGATGATGTTCTTCACATAAAAAGAGACATCCCACAATAAAGGAAGCAAACAATATTTTTAAGCCACAAGTTAGAAATAATTTCTGAGCTCACAGAAGGTCCCACAGCATATTCTAAATTGCACTCTGGCATACAATCTTTTCTTCATAAAGTACAATCAGGTCTCAGTCTACTCAGTGAGGCTGCAAAACAATTTTATATTTCCCACAGATTGACTCTGTGTTAAAACCAATCTGCGACTTGAGGGAGAGGAAAGAACTTGAAATGACTGAAGGCTTTATTGAATGTACAGTGCTGACTTGCAGTTGTCTGTGTATCAGGAAAGCACAGCAACTGGCTAGTCTCACTCAGAAGCAAAAGGGAAGAGATGGGGGTACAACAGTGCTTGCAGTAGAACATCAGAGAAATGCTTTGCTTTCCTTAGCTGAGTTTGGCTGTGACTACAACGTTCTCTAAGTTCCAAAAATGCAGTAAGTATAAATATAAAGAAACAAAAAGCCTTCTCTGTTAACTGATTAATAGGCTGATAAATCACTTACTGCTGTGTGATCATGAGTAGTTTAGGTAGATTTTGATTCAGTTTTCTAACCTATCAAATGCAGATAGCAGTAATTTTTTCCTTGTCTTGTATTCCCTTTCTTTGGCTCATGACTGGCTCAGACAATTGCCGGGACCTGCGTAGGGTGGTACTGAAGAACTACCCTTGGAGTTTCAACATGCCACAGTCAGAAATATATTACAAATGAAGGAAGACTGTCTCTTGTGACAGATAAAAGACTGTATTCAAGGCCTAAATGTTTATTAAGTCAAATCTGAGTGTTTAATAAAATCGATTAAAAATAATGTTCTCCTTCAATCTGTTATATTCAAACACAATTTTTTTTTAAGATAAAAGCACAAACGCAGAAAAAAATTGCGACTAAAAAACAACACAGTACTGCTGTCAGCTGCTTCCTGTTCCAGAAACTGGAGTCTGAAGTGGTACAGTGTTCCATTAGCTGACAAAAGAAAAGGAAAAGAAGCTGAGACTCTACCTCTTCTAGCCTACCTTTTCTCTTTTCAGTTTGGGACTGTGTCTGCAGACACAGTCTTTATTCTGACTTGCTTTTCAAGAAAATCATAGTAATTGTTAAAGAAGCATTCCCCCTACCATTATAGACATTTTAGAACAGACTAAGGAAGTTGAGAAGCAGTATTTACATTTCAGAAGGCTACTAGTTTTATACCAAGAGAACAAAAAAAAAAGGTGCCTATATACGCAAAACATTAAAACAAAGTTATTTAAATCATCATAAAGAATTCCTTTTTTTTTGAGAAAATCTTATTAATCTTTAAATTTAAGATAGTTTTGGTTTAGTCCTGGAGATACACTCCATGATTAAATGCTAGATGGATCCAGTCTGCTTCTGTGACCAATGGACTCTTCCCTGTGTTCCTTTCTCCCAGATAAACTTTACCTATTAGCCCTGCATCCTTTTGTCTGATGGCTTTATATTGGTTTATATCTGTCTGTACACATACTTCTTTATATTGATCTGTTTATTTGGGTTGTTCAAACCTGTTATGCACGGTACACAGTTCAGCTGTTAACAACACTCCTAAAGCAGTCCAGGACACCATCAGCCTTCTTTGTGTTTTACTTTGTGTCCAACAGGACCCCCCAGGTCCTTTTCTGCTTTCCAGCTGGTCAGCCCCCAGCACATACTGGTGCCTGGGTTTGTTCCTCCCCAGGTGCAGGACTTTACACTTCCCCTTGTTGAACTTCAGGAGGATCCTGTCAGCCCACTGCTCCAGCATGTCCAGATCCCCCTAGCTGTCAGCATGAGCTCCTCGCTTGTCAGCTCTTCCTCCCAGTTTTGTATCATTTGGAAACTTGCTGAGGCTACCCTCTGCCTCATCATCCAGATCATTAATGAAGATACTAAGCAGAACTGGACGCACTGTTGACCCCTGAGGTATCGTGCTAGCTACTGGCCTCCAGCTACACTTCATGGCACTGACCACCATGCTCTGGGCCCAGCCATTCAGCCAGTTTTCAGTCCACCTCACTGTTCATCTCATTCATACTTCATCAGCTTCTCTATGAGGATCTTAAGGAAAACAGTGTCAAAAACCTTGCTGAAGCCTAGGCAGCCTTGCTGATGTCCACTGCTCTACCAAGACAGTTGTTTCCTCATAGAAGGTTATCGGCTTAGTCACACATGACTTCCCATCAGGGCTCATGGACTTATTATGTGTGCCCAGTTTGCTTAAGGATTCTCTGACCTAATTCTCTTCCATCATAGGTACACCTTCCTTGCTCCAGTCTTTCCCCTGTCTTCAGGGCCTGAGATTCCTGAAGGCCGATCTTACCAATAATGATTAAGAAGGTAGCATTCAGAACCTCCACCTTTTCTGTGTCCCATGTCACCAGGTTCTCTGCCTCATTCACCAGCAGGCCTGCATTTTCCCTAGTCCCCCTTTTGTCACCTGTGTACATGTAGAAGCCAGTTTCAATTCCATTTGGGCTTTGTCCCTCCTAACAACCTCTCTGCAGGCTTAGTGCCTCTATATTCTTCCCAGATCACCTGTCCCTGCTTCTGCCTTCTGTAGGCTTCCTTTTTGTGTTTGAGTTTACCCAGTAGCTCCATGTTCATCCATGCAGTGTTCCTGGTATTTTTGCCTGACCTCCTGCCTGTAGGGATGGATTGACAACAATAAAATATAAAACTATTAAAGCACTTAACTGGTTTTCTCAGCAGTGTAACCAATAGGAGACAGTCACAAATCTATGCATACAAAAAGTGCATTTAAAAATATTTAAGTAAAACTTGGAGGAAATCAACATAGGCAGGAGGTAGACTCTACACTGATAGTACTGCTCTTATTTAATTCTAAAGTTAGTGTCAGAAAAAAAACAAACAGTGTAGCTGCTAAACAGATCAGGGGAATATAATGAATCTGTGAAACTGTGTTGAAGTGTTGTCTCTTCCATCTTCCAAAAGCCTTTATTATCGTACTTCTGAATCACTTATTTCTGAGGAATGTTAAAAAAGATCTCTCTGAGGACTGGTAATCCTAAACACCTTAAACTCGAACAACTGTTGTACCACTCTTCTACCCAAGCAGCTAGGACCTTTCAGAGAGCGTATGCAGAAGAAAGCTTTTATTCTTTATTAGTAATTCGCCTTTACTTAAGTGCTCAACTTATTGCTCTTCAGACTGTAGGTAGTTAGTTCAATTCTCAATAAAGTAAGACTTTATGTACATTCAAGAAGTACTTAAACTAAAGCAACTGATTTAATGCTGCTGTCTGGATCATTAGTGTGCTAGCAGGGGACTCCCAAATCACTAGTTTAAGAACTGCTACTCAGTCGTTAAGGAATTTTTCAAAGTGCTGCACCAGCACTCAGGGAACTTCAAAACATAAAGAACTTTTTCTGTACCCAGCTAGTTACTGACACTTCTCAATTACTGTGATGTTTTACATGCATTTTGCAGAAGTGCAAGAACTGCACAATGTGAGGAAGAAGTAAAACATCAAGCCTTTCAGTACTCATTAAGTACTATAATTGCAACAATTGCAGTTACCTGGATTGTTCTGTTTTGAGCCAATTATGGGACCTTTCCTGGAGAGATACACAATATTACAATAAAGTAATGAATTAGCTCCTCAGCCAGACTACTAAATCTATTTTGTGAAGAACAAAATACACGTACAAGAGGGGCACAGAATACAGTCAGTAATTGTCCTTTAGCAGAGAGCATTTTTTCCATTTTAAGGTTTCCTTTCTTTGTGCCCATGTGAAATGACATAATGAAGATAAGTAAAGCAAACAAACAGTTATCTGTGTAAACACATTCACGCACATTTTGTACCATGTACCCCCACACATACATAGACAGCATCTTCATAATTCTGAATGAAGCTGTTGTACTCTTAGCGTAAAAAGAAAACTTAGTTTATTCACTTAGGTAGGTACCATGGGTTTAGCAGCCAATTTTACTAAAAATCTTATATGAAATTAAAAGTACAAAAACCTGGGAAGAAGCATGGCAAAAAAGTCATAATCACCACCACCTGCTGCACTGGACAGGCTTTCTCCCTCATTCTAAAAAGTGGTGGCTTGAGACAGGTATTTAAATTAATATTTAGTTTAGTTAAGTAACTTAGATATTCTCTTACTAGTCACAAATTTATCTGCCACTGCTGACAGCCAAAATTCCTCTTCTTCATATTCTCCATAAAATTTTTGTGCACCCTGGAAGTTGGTCCTGTCTTCTCTGAAATAAGAGCACACAACTTCCTGTCACAATAATCTCAAATAGTTCTGCAAGGATCATGACTGCAGAGGGATAATGTATTTGGTTTTCCCTTTCAAACAGCAGTATGGGTTGTTGTAAGAGACTGTTTCTTTCCTAACAAAAATTAGTTTAGGTATTAAGCACAACTTTCTTGGTGAAGTACTACTTCATTTTCTGTGGAAGAATACTGAAACTTTAGGCTGGGAGGTTGCTACTGGCTTGCTTTTTCATTTTTCACAACTGAGTAAGAGTTCAGCAGGGAAGAATACAGCAATGTGGAGTAATTTCCACCTGTAGGAGAAAAGGGATACTTTTCATCTTAAGGACTGAAAAGATAGCAAACAACATATGAAAACCAGTAAAATATTAAAAATCCCCCTCTCCCCAAGAGCCTCAAAGGGAATAAAAACTAAAATTTCAAGTATGTAGAAAATGTAAACAAAATATATGAAATCTCAGTAAAATATTGTGTACCTGTTAAAAAAAAATAAGAGAAAACTCTAGATTAATTCTGGTTCTACTAAGGATGTAGATCTCCCAGGCGACATTACAGTACCTCCTGTTTGTGGGTTAAGTCTGCCTTTCACATGCTCAGCACCATAAAGACTTCTTAAAGTCAGTGGCAGGTGAGTTATCTCAAAGTCCTCATTGGTACTGAGGTGACAGAAAAGTTCTGTATAAATCTTAACTGAAAATAGAGTGAATTTATCAGATTCTTCTCATAATTTGTTTCCTTGTCCTTGCAGGTCTTACATTTTGCAGTGTGTTTATCTTAATATGATTATATTTAAAAACTGCCTTGCTATCTGAATGTAGGCATAACTTTGTTAACATTAGCACATTCAAAGAGTTTTGAAAATAGAACCTGATAAGGGTTATGGTTACACACACAGATTCAGTCTCTATGAAGTATTTTAACAGATTACAGGTGGATTAATCTGCCAAAATTTAGACCTTTAAAATGTCTGCATCAACTAGTCATTTAGACTCTCCTTAAGCTCAGTGGAGGAAAACATCTGTGCAACTCGTCCTAATCTATATCTCTGTAACAGGGCAGAGAAGTTGCTTACTTCTTTCCATCAGTTATAAAGCTATCACCAGCCTCACCAACAAAAATGATTTTTAGGTAAATATTCTGGTCCTTGTGCTAGACCCTGGAGAACTTTTTAACATGTGAAGCTCAAGTTCGAGCTCTGCCTCCCAGGAACTTCAGAACAATTTTACACCCACAGTTCTAGTATTCTGTATGTATTGCATCACAGCAGCTTAAAAGTTTCCAGAACTGACTATCTGGGACATATCCTCTCACATATGCTTTACTGCAGCTGCAGTCGTTCTTGAAAGAAAAACTGTACATAAATAAATTACTCCACCAATATCATGTACCTTGCCCTGCTTCTAAACAACACAAATTCCTAGAGGTTTTCATGAGTGCTGATCCCTCCCCCATCCCCATCTATCTCTCTTATGTTCTGTTATTTACACAAACATAATATTCAAACTATAATTAGAACAATGCAAAACATATTCTAAAAATCTTGAATGCATACTTAGAAAGTTTTTCAGAAGAAAACATAGCTCATCAGTCCGTTATTTCAGATGGGCACACAAATCTACTAAAGCAAACAAATTCTACAGGCCTGTTTTCTTCAAAAGTTACTTGGCATGCCCAGTGAAAGCACAATAGGCTTTTTGATACTTGTACATTATCAGTTGTCACTAAAAGCACAGTATGAGCAAGTTCTTCCACAAACTGAGAAAACTATCTAAATTATTCTTCCTACAGATTTGTGTATGCTCCTATTTTTATGACAATGACATCAGCTCCCCAACATCCCTATCACACCCCTACTAAACAAAAGACTGTGCATGCTGTGCCTGCAGTTATTTGCACCCTGAAAGGATAATTACAACAAGTGTGATGAGTGGCTGATTAGCTGCTACAAACAGCAGGTGTGATGCTGAAGTCCTGTCCTGCGTGTCCTTCCCTGAAGGAACACTAATGCTGCTGTCCCATTCAACGCATTAACCAGTTTTCACACAGATAATGTACAAACATAATGACCTTTGAGCCTTCTTCCTTACTTTCACCTTCAATAGAAACTGTCAAACCAGTTCAAAAGTCAGGAAGGAGGGACTAGCAGATCGAAGCAGGCAGCCTCATTAAATGACATTTAAAAAGGAAAGCTGGCCAAGAACGACCTAAGTGCATAATGAAAATACAGATGAAGAACTCATTTTATGTAAAAGTAGTAAAAAAGTCATCATAAATTAAATTGTAGGACAATACACACTGATGGAATATAATAGCTATGCAGATTCTGTTCTGCCGTTCTGCCAAGATGGCGTTTGACTGGACTCAGTATACACTGTGCATGAGAACTAGCTACAGAATTGTTCTTCCCACTATGCTTGCCATATGTGCAGGTTTTGTGCTTAAATAAGTTATATGAGATGTCAATACAGTTTTAGCCCACTTGAAAACACAATGCAAATCCAGAGCCTATGATTGCCTCAATATGATCATATGGTCATAATCGTAGAATATATAGGGAGTAAATGTAATAGGTAGTCCAAAATTTTTCCAGAAGTCTAGCATTAGCTTGAAAAATAAACTACATCAACTGTGACTTGAATTTTAATCAGTCACTATTATTTTTATAAAATGGCACAGGCATAATACAATAAATCAATGCAATGTCCTAAGTAACAGAACAAAATGTAAAAGAAGAAGTACAAATCTAAGTGTCTCTCAAAGAAAATGCAATAAACCACAAAGGTTTAAAGCAAGAATAAATTTTACTTTTCTAATTTGGAACTCATCACAATTATTCCTGTTACTTCTTAAGTCATCCGTTTAATGTTTATTTTTCCCCATCACCGACTTTAGTTGAATTTTATTCCTTCATAAACTGTTTAAGTAAAATGGGTCCTTCCAAATAATAGAAGACAAATATTTTAGAACAGCATTCTCATTTTATATTTCAATGTACAAGGTAAGAAAGTGCAAAGGAAAGATGGAATGGTTCTTTCACTTGAGTATTTTCCAAATTATTGTCTTCATTAAGCCAACATCAAGTGCACAGTCTTAAAAGACTGCAGCTTTACCTGGTCTGAATTTTTCAAGAATAAATATATCACTTTTTAATTGATTTTCTTGTCTAGTAGTTTGGAAAAACATGGATCAAGTATAAAAATTGAATTGGAAAGCTAAGTTTTAATCAAAAATTGTCAAAGAAAAAAGTATATTAATACTATACAACAGTATGGTTATTTATCTGGAGAAGATCATTATCATCACAACCTTACTTAGAACAGTAAGAGTGAAACTAAAGAATTGACTGAGATGAAGCTATGATTGAATTAAAACAGAAAGCTAGGAAGAAAAATCTTGATTATTGATAAGCACATCAGAATGAAACTTATACATGCAAAAATAAACTTTCAAGAAATATTAGAAAAATTTTTTAAAAACGTTTCGTTTTTGTTTTTAAATAAAAATACTACTTNCAGCAGTCGTGCCCAGGAAAAATATAGCAGCTCTGCATTTTCTCGTTGTTGTTGCCTTCTTGTAAAAAGAAATTTGCTCTCTAAACCCTTTCCAACTTCTTGTCATTAGGACAATGGTGAAGCCCTGGCATATTTTTTCTCCTTCCAGTTCACTGTTCTTCCAAAAGATAGTCAAAGCTGTTTCCCTCCCTGGACAGATTAGTCAATTCACTGAAAACAAAGCATCCTAAGTAGCATTCTGATGCTAGCATAGATAAATACAATTTGCCAGACAATCTTGATATGCTTGACCTTATCAGTTAAGCAAATTTTCTCTTCCAGTTCCAACCACAGCGATATCAACTTGTTAAGTGTCAATATTGCAGGATCCTTCACACTACAACTATCTTCACCTGCTTCTCAGCCAGTCAAAGCTAATCATTGTCTTTTTTGTTGGAAGGAGTATTTCCTATGCCATTATCTCACAAGCTTAAAATAAATATACAAATAACTAATCAAAAATAATATACATTGACATTTGGGTCTGAAATTGGATTCTTCAGGCAGCTTATACTCATATAAATGCACAACAGAGGAAAGCTAGATGGAAAGTAGACACTTTTGGCAGCAGTCTTAACTCAAGAGGTACCTAGCAAGCAATCTTACTGTTATGCATTACCATTAAGCATGGAGAGGCAAGCTTGTTGTAAAACAAACAAACAAACAAACAAACAAACAAAACCAACAAACCCAAAAAACCTAAGTGAATTTCAGTGGTGGAATGAAAAATAAGTAAAACAGTAAAACAAGGAGCACAACCATTAAGAATGTCTGAAGTTTAAAAAAACCAACCAAACAAAACATGCCGCCAAACACAACCCTCCCCCAATAACTACCTATGCTTCTATCTTGAAACCAATCCAGAAAGCTTAAAGTAGCTTTGTCCCCAGAGACAAACTATAATAAGCATAATGAATGCAGTTAAACTAGTACTCCATTTTCTGAAATGTGATACACAGTTACGTATATTGAAGCGTAGTCTGGACTTTAAATCTGTGGCTCTAGTAAGTAATTCCATACAAGATATGGAAAAAATACCCTCATTTATGCTACAGAAGATACACAGCTGACAAAAAAAATTAGCAACAGCAGCAACTAAACTGGTACTGAACATGATTTTACTTTGTCTTCCAGATGAATCATGCTTACAATCTAACCTGTTGCAACAGATGTTGAGCTTTGCCAGCAGTGTCTTTATTCTGTACTACACACAACTTTAATTTGAGTTTCTAAAGTTTTCAGCAAAGAGTGTGTGCTCCTGTATGCTTGGCTGACATT
>VZTO01027668.1:36220-52400 GCA_013400615.1 Syrrhaptes paradoxus
TCATTGTCTTTTTTGTTGGAAGGAGTATTTCCTATGCCATTATCTCACAAGCTTAAAATAAATATACAAATAACTAATCAAAAATAATATACATTGACATTTGGGTCTGAAATTGGATTCTTCAGGCAGCTTATACTCATATAAATGCACAATAGAGGAAAGCTAGATGGGAAGTAGACACTTTTGGCAGCAGTCTTAACTCAAGAGGTACCTAGCAAGCAATCTTACTGTTATGCATTACCATTAAGCATGGAGAGGCAAGCTTGTTGTAAAACAAACAAACAAACAAAACCAACAAACCCAAAAAACCTAAGTGAATTTCAGTGGTGGAATGAAAAATAAGTAAAACAGTAAAACAAGGAGCACAACTATTAAGAATGACTGAAGTTTAAAAAAACCAACCAAACAAAACATGCCGCCAAACACAACCCTCCCCCAATAACTACCTATGCTTCTATCTTGAAACCAATCCAGAAAGCTTAAAGTAGCTTTGTCCCCAGAGACAAACTATAATAAGCATAATGAATGCAGTTAAACTAGTACTCCATTTTCTGAAATGTGATACACAGTTACGTATATTGAAGCGTAGTCTGGACTTTAAATCTGTGGCTCTAGTAAGTAATTCCATACAAGATATGGAAAAAATACCCTCATTTATGCTACAGAAGATACACAGCTGACAAAAAAAATTAGCAACAGCAGCAACTAAACTGGTACTGAACATGATTTTACTTTGTCTTCCAGATGAATCATGCTTACAATCTAACCTGTTGCAACAGATGTTGAGCTTTGCCAGCAGTGTCTTTATTCTGTACTACACACAACTTTAATTTGAGTTTCTAAAGTTTTCAGCAAAGAGTGTGTGCTCCTGTATGCTTGGCTGACATTTATGAGTGTAGAATACAACTAATAATTAACTAAGTGAATTAAGCTATAGTATTACCCCCAATAGCTTGTGTTTTACACTATGAAGCCTCATGAAGGAAACATTAACGCCTGCAATTTGCAAAGGACTGAAACTCAAGTAACATCGTGGCCTCTGAAAAAGATTTGCAAGACATTCTCGGTAACAACTATGATTCATCTGATTGTATGTAATGCTGAATCAGAGCAGAACTGATGGATTACTTTCCCTTGATCATTACTTAGTAGAAAAATAATTTGCTGGGAAATATATATATATTTTTAGAAATATTTTTCACTAGAAAACACCACTTAAACCAAAAAACTTGAAAAAAAATTAATGAAATGTCATGATTTTTTGTGGGTAGCAGCAAACTCCACCTTTCTCCCCAGCAACACTAATCTGGATTATTACTCAAATAACGGCAGAAATTGCCATTGCATTTACTGCTGCTGCTTTGCACGGTTCTGATCACTTTTTCTACATCTGCAGGAGGTTAATCTGAAGATCAGTATATTTTTACCTGTCCATCATCAATACCAACTGCTATTTTAATAAACATCCAAAACCCCATCGAGCAAGCTGAAAGCTAATACAGAGTTCTCCCAGAAGCTTGCAGCCACTATAGAGCAACTCAAAAGCAAGCAACTAACCTCTGTAGTACCCTCTATGTAGGACATGGGAGAGGAGGTGTCGCACCAGCTGCTATTTTTGTCCTATNCCCACCTTTTGAGCCTAGATTCATTCCCTGACAAATACATGAATAAAAATCTGTCTTACACATCCACAGATGTATGAAGACAACATGAGTATGTAATAATTTTTCTTTCTATGGCCAAAATGACTGTGACTGACTTTCTCCCACTTTTCAAGTGACTCTCACTTAACAGTTTATCACACCTGAAGCTCTTTTTCTAAGTATTTCAGGGATGGAAATTTTTGATCTCTGTTAAAGGCGAGTAACTGGTGAACCAGAACAGAGTTAGAGTTGCTGTCACCTGATTAGGAGAAATTCCAAAGAATTTCTTTCGATATTACTTCAAGACTTCTTTACTTCTGAATTCACCACTTGTAGACTTTTTGAACCTGTCCTAAGCAATCTGTTCAGTTTTAGAATTTATCTTTAAATAGATATTTGCGTATTACAGCTGGTTCATTTTCTGAAGGCAATGATGCTGACGTTCTTCTAAATCAACAGTATTGTACAACATGGGCTTCTACAGTAACTAGCGTTCTGGTTTTGTCTGCCTAATTGCAAAAAGCAATCAAGTATTAACAAATAGGATATGCTATATTGTAATGTTCCTGGGTATGTTCATAGAAAAGAATGACATGGATCCCAAAAGCTCCTGATTTTTTTTTTTTTTTTTTGCAAAGGAAAAGCCACTACTGACAGAGAGGAAAGATCCATATTTTATTCAGAGAATAAAACTGAAACAAAAGATACCTAACAGAGACAGGACTGAGACTTTAAATAAGACTCATAGTTCAGTTATCTAAAAAATCCCAAACATCTTTTCCTGTGACTGTCATTAACCAAATAGGCTTTTTCAGTCCACATACAGTTAGCTGAAATTGTCAGGGATTGCCTGAGCAAAGAGCAAGACTAAAGAAAACAGAACTAAAAGCTTTCTGCTTCCTCTTATGTATCCAACATGAGATACAGATGTAATAATTCAGACACAGCTGAATATTTAATTGCATATATAAAGTAGCATAGTGGTCTAACTATGGAAAGTAAAGAATGTGTTCAACATTTTGCTGAAATTATTGATCTTATCTCAAGCCAATATGTATTATTTTGATTCACTACAAGTATCTTTTGAGATCTACAAACAATCTCAAGTTGTTGGTTTTGATGGCATCACACAATTATATACCAGCAGATAATACATTTAGTAATCATATTACTTATTCTAATACGTAGTCTGAAATTCTGCAGAAATGAGACAGGTACACAAAAGCAGAGGGACAAACTTAGACCTTTAAGCAGAAACTTTGTCCAGAGAAGTTGTGGATGCCCCATCCCTGGATGTGTTTAAGGCCTAGATGAGGCTTTGAGCAACCTGGTCTAGTGGAAGGTGTCCCTGCCCAGGGCAGGGGGGTTGTAACTAGATGATCTTGACGGTCCCTTCCAACCCAATCCATTCTATGATTCTATGACTCTATAAACCAGCTACCCCAATGCAGGTCATTCTTCACTTTCTTCTCTTTTTGTGGACTGGACAAAAAAACACACCAAATATCCAGAGGTATTTTACACAACAATTTAGCAATGATTTGGAACAGGTATATAAGAAGTCATCAGGACATGCGGAGCCAAGAACTTCTACCTGACAGAAGTAAGACATTCTCAGCGAGATGACTGGAACACTCTTAAGGACAGCTGTGGTCAGCTGGAGAAGCTGCCTTTCCTAAAGATCAGGCAGCCTTCAGAAGGGTCAAGTTTTGCTCCTAGACTTGCCAAACACTACAGCTCAAACACTCTGCTTCGAACAAGTTTTAACTCTGTTCTCAGAACTCTCAGGAATATACATGAATTTCCTAATGGAGACAGTTAGAAAGGAAGGCTTGCATTTTTGCAAGTTCATCTTCAAAATATCATATCCTGCCTGAGATGTCATCAGTAATAGGACACTTTTATGGCTAACAGTATTCTCATTGTTCTTCATTTATGGTTCCATTGAAACAGTAATCTTAATTTTTTTCTGTAATGGAAACAATAGTGCTTATCACATTTTCTCTGCTTCAGTGAATAGCCCTTCTCTGACATGAGATAGTGCAGACGAAAGTTCTTTTCTTTATAGTGGCTTGACTTCAGGACAATTAAGTGTTAGAATTATTTTTATTGAAGAATGTTCAATCAACAACTCTTTCATGCTGAAATATAACTGCAGGACTAAAAACTAAAAGCTACAAAGCATATGAAAGGAAGAAAAATCAAACTTAATTGATGAAAATATGCTCAGAAGTGGCATTCCAGCCATTTGATGGCACATGTATGATGCTTTAATAAAATGGAAAGTGAAGGACAGTTCAGCTGCGCTGCTGTGTTTGGAAGAAACTCCTTTTTCCCACATGCTGACTCATGTTCAACAAGAATTCCAATCCAATAGATACTGTCATTACATATTACACAAAATCACAACTCCTACTTGCACTTCACTGCGCTTAAACTTTCTTTTGAAACTGCACCAAGGTGTTTTACATCCTAAGTAGACAGAAAGCCAAATAACCTGATGAGAGCAGGACAAAATATTTTCTTTTTGCTACTTATCAACTATTATTCTATGACAGCAATTATCTGCTATATTTGATGGAATTTTTTCAGTATACTTCAAAAATTATTAGATGTTGCATATTAATTAAAAAAATACTTTGTCTTGACTGGGAAACCCGCTAAAACATACAATAATCTGTCCTCAAAGCAATACAATAACGAATTATTCCAATGCCTTTCTGCTTTTGTTGCTCTCTCTAAATAGAATCACAATCTAACTAGATTAAAAATTATGAAGATACATTCGAGGAACACAAACCCAGACTTGATCTGTGAAACTCTCAAGGAGGAGTAGATTAACTCAGGCATGAGCCAGAGGTCGTAAACATTCTTTTGATAAATTCCTTCCTTAACTGACTAAATGAACTTTTATGCTCTCTTTGTGAGTCTAGGCAGTTCAGCAGAAGCCCTCAACACTTTTTTTTTCTTAATCTATTATGATTTAGTATTCAAGATAGATGTTTGGGAGAAAATCCTCAAATTATAACAGAAAGGATAGGTACCAAAGCTGAGATAATTTTATATGCTTTGCTTGAATTTCACAGGAGGATATTGTTACACTCACGCATTGATCTTTTATGAAAATGCTCCCTTGCACAGAGCCCCTGTACCACACTGGACAGGGTGAACTGCACTTCTGCTCCTAGCAGTGATAAGAAACATTTCAAGAATTAAGTTAGGTGCCTTTCTGCCCAGTGAAACTCAGGGCAAAATAAAATTAACCACATCATCAGCAGAGAGAATTCAACCTCAAATGCATGTGCCAGGCCCTTAGTGATATGTCCACATATTCTGGGTTTATTTACTCCCTCTGATGGCCATTATACAAGAAGAAAACACAGCTACTCATATCTGAGGCAATACAATTGTCCAAGTTTTCAGATATGAGACAATGAAAAATCCTCTTGCTTTTTCTCTTCAATATAAAGTGTTGAATGAAAGAAAAACACATAGATTCACTTTCATCTGGGTTCCCTGCTTCTCTTTTTGCCAAAGTTCATTCTGAGATGCAAGACCACCTTTCCAGCAGATCTTTTTTCATTCGGTAACACCTTTCCAGGTATACTAGATGGGAGTTCTGCAAAACTCTACAGATCTTCCTCCCTTTTTTATACTGTTATATGTTAATTCCTCAGAAATATTTATCTAAAAGCAAAAGAAGAAAGTATATAAAAATTTTGTAAGGTACTCATACAACACAGGCTTATATCAAGAACTAGAAACTGCATTTTATTTAAGGTATTAACTACACCTGCTATAAAGCTATCTCCTTATTTTTTTAAAGATTTTTCAACGTCAGAAAATTATTTATTTATGCCTCTGTTTTAATGAGTATTAGAACATCTTAAATAATTGTGCCATTATAACAAATATGCTAAACCATATATATCAAATCCTGGAATTTATAAAATGGATTTGACAGTCTCACAAGGACAGATCAGTCTCATACTGGTTTTATCAAAGTTTTATGAAGCAGCAACTGAAATCAATGAAACAATTAAGTTACTCCAGCAGACACAGATTAAATTTGAGATTGCTAATATATCTTTCATTGCCACAAGATATTTTGGAGGCCAAAAGTAAAAATGGGTTCAAATTCACAAGGGCAACACTGTCAGTGACTACAGACCTTTTTCATAGAAATCTAGCAATGATACTATGGAGTACAGAAGTTGTGACCATGTATGATGAAGATCCCTTTGTCTGTGCTCTTTTCTTCTATCCTTCCATAATTATTAGTGACTTGTCAGTGCAAGAGATACAGTAGTTACCTATACAAAATGTTAGCTGGACAGTGGCTGGCAGGTCTTATGTTGTAATCCTCCTGTGTGTATATCATGTTGCTTTCTTACAGATGTTACTCAGCAAAATCTTTGTTCTATGCACTCAGTCCATAGTGACAAAATCTGCCATTGCATTTTGAGTTTCAAAGGGTAGTTCCATGCTAAAAGAGAGAGAGCCCTGTGTCATTTTAACCCCACAAATGGGAGCCCAGCACAGGGATACTTACATGTACATAAACCAGTTTAGGTCTTCCCCAGGTTACTAAGTCTGCGAGTCTCCAGTGCTTCAGAGATCTCTGGGGCAAGCCCATTACAAAAGACAGACATGCCAAAACTGTATTTTAACTTTGCAGCGGTACACATTCACAGGGGATCAGGCTATGATTTCAGTCAAGGGATGTATGTTTTTTTTTCCTGAAAAATATTTTTCAGTTCTTTTCAATAATGTTGAAAAGTCATTATCCAGCTCTATAAAAATAGGATTACTAGTCCATGAAAATTGTCATCCTCAAATGTTCTGTGATCAGTATGTGTCCTCATTATTAAAGTAACCAAAGTCTCCAGAAGAAATGCACAGATTTTGCAAGCAACAGAGAACAGTTAATATTATTGCTGAGATACGCAATCTATATACTTTAAAACAGACATTCAATGGATGCTGCTAAAATGTCCCATTATAGACAGAAAGTACAATATTATTTGAATTACCAAAATATATTGTCAGAGCTGTCAGCAGTTAAAATCAAATTAGATTTGACAATCAAGACTTCAACTGCAAACTGATCTTTGGTAATTAGTGTAATTAACAGTCTGAAACAAAGAGAACAATGTACAACCACCATGAACATATTGTTTGCTCAGATGAATCATTTTCACATTGCTGTTTAATTGATGTGACTTTTGCTTCAGATACTCTACAATTAGCATGTCATGTTACTGATAGAGTAGATAGAGGAAAAAATTGGCTAAATTACTGTCATCTTTTTTTAAGGACAAAAGTTTAATAAGCAGTTCTAAAAACTCCCTGCTCAACAATGTGAAGAGCTATAAAAAGTTATTTAAACACTTTTGATTCAGGAAAGTGGAAGCAGAAATTCAATATACTTGTATAAGCCTGTTTACAAAGACAGACTAAAAGTTGTTGCTGTCTCATTACTAATCAGAACCAACTCACCAATAGTGGTGTGCTAACGTACAAATTCAATGGAATGTCTACAAAAAAAATTCCATATCCCTATAACACTTCTTGTTTCCTCAAGAAAGGAACAACACAAAGTACTGTTGTACTAAAATCTACAAAATCAAATGAAGAACATAAATAAAATTTGTTTCTACAGGCACCTTTTAGCAAATGACTTTCAAAATACCATGTTTGCAATCACAGAAATATTTGCTCCACAAATCAGCACAGGGAATAAGTCCCTCACTGCCACAAAGCACTAAACCTCTGCAGTTCAAACTGCAGGAAGTACCTCTGGAGACCCTGGATTTTATCATGAGAAAGGGCCAGGAGAAAACATGATCAAATGCAATTAATTAGTTCTAACTAAGATAGAGCTTTTTGCTAGGCAAAGGTCATGCACAAGATTTGGCAGTTTGTCAAGAATTCAAACCCCATCAAAGGGCTATTTTACTATAAGCCTGTTGGCACTTTAACATGTGTAGTCCCTGTCAATTCTTAACAGTATGTATCTGTAACCCATGAACTATTCCAGAAGTTGTGCTTAGTCCTTTAATAACTATCAAGGTTACAGCAAATTACTGGGACAAGGGGAAAAATAACAAAAACTAACCAACCAAAAAAACTCCTTCACTGTTCCTTATATTTTACATGCCAAAAAAAGGAAAATTGTAAAACAGAACAGAAAGTTCTCCTGAAAGAACAGTCTTCACTGTTGCTATTTCAGTGGTTCTTGACAAGCATAAATCCTTTTACAAAGGATGGATAAAAAGCAACATTTTTGTCAAAAAAGTTGTCTTTTGTTCCTCCCTCACTCCTTTTCTTCAGTTGCTTTGGATGGTGTAGAAAACATAGAAGATTTTTGCAAAAAGTCATCAAAACAAATCCAATAAATACATAAAGATATATTTTTTGACCAGGAGCTATGACCACTCTAGGGATTTTTAATTAATTTTCAGAAAATAATTTTTTTATTCCTAATTCAAGCGCACTATGGAAAGTAAGAGTATCTTCAACGTGGATTACAGATGGATTTTTTCAGAAATTCAGTGATTTGTGTTGCTTTGGAAGTGTACATATGTAGGCTTGAGAGTCTAAGTAGTCCACAGCCAGGGCATTGCTGCTGTTTCTGTGCTGCTGCACTGGACAGGCTCAACTCAGTGTGAACTTGAGTTGAAGGGACTGTGACCTGTGGATAAGTCCACATGGGAGCAGGACACCCTGAACCATCTGCGGCTGTGGATAAATCAATGTCAGAGCAGATATATCTTGGAGTGTCTGTGGCCATGGTTATGTCTGTACCACAGCAGGTATACCTCTGAAGGGATTGCGGCCCAAGGATAAGTCCATGCAGGAGAAGGCACATCTCAAAGCATCTGTGGTTGTGGGTAAGGCCACACTGGAGCAGGTGTATCTCTGGTGATATTGTGGCCCATGGAGCTCTGGAACTGGTAAACCTAAAAGCAACTGTGGCTGTGGTAAGTCCATACCACAGCAGGTATACCCCTGGAGAAACTGTGGCTCATAGATACGGCTCCACATTCTGTTCTGATGGTAAATTTCATTTGGAGATTAAAATTACTGGTCTGAGAGAATGGGTAAGAAAAGCACACTTTAAAGCTACTTTGAACTACATGAACTAAAAAAGCAAGGAACAGTTCAGGTGAGGCAGGATAGCAAGAGAGTGATGGCATAAAATGGCTGACAGCTGGGAGACAATTAGTTTTAGCAACTCCTGTCTGATCATGCATTCCAGAAAGCAAAAAAATAAAATAAAAACCTTAAGTTAAGTAGATGAAGAACAACCACCACCAAACTTTTTTATTTTACAAAAAGACTTCTGGGGTTGTGCAGCAACAGCAAGATGAAATACCCTACAGGAACTGGAGAGCTGAAATACTAAATTGGCTTTATTCCATGTTGTCAGAAGCTGATTTTCATCTCTTCATTTTGCTGATAAAGAAAGGTTAGAAATGCCTATTGTTTTCCAGACACAGTTTGGAAAACAAGGCAATTTCAGACTCTGAACTCAGTGATTTTTCTTCCTATCACAAATGATCTATAAGTTTCATTACTCCATGATCTTTGATTCCTCAGGCAGAAGTTCTGTTATATAAAATAAGCCTCCTAGAAACTGAAGCAAAACCAGACATGCACAGAATTCCAAGCAAAAAAAACCCCATCTCAACACAAAGCCTTATTTCAGTTTATCTACTTAACTGTGCTCTGCCTGTAGAGCTACTACCCATTGTCGACTTGCCAGCAGGTGCTATATTCAATTGGTTCATTCTTAAGAGTAAGTACTTTCCTTAAAACAAACAAACAAAAAACCCAAACAAACAAAACAACAACAACAAAAACCCACGAAAATACCCCAAGGTCCTCACAATGAAGAGCCAAGTAATCCATGTAGCATTGTAAACCATTTTCTTTTCATTGTCTGCCATGCTCAAAGCTGGTTCTTATGCTCCCCATATGTTTGTTTTCTTACTGCACTGGAGGACAGGCATAATGACATAACTCACTGAAGCTGAATGTAAGAAGAACTTCAATATTTTTCCAAAAACAAAAGCTGCAAGATAAGGTTTCTGTATTATAAATTTTTCCTAGAGAGTTTAAGAACACATCCCATTGCCCCTTTTAGCAGATTTGCTCCATCAGAAAGTATTTGCTGTCCTCACTATTGAAGTGTCATAATGAAAATATTGGAAATATTTAACAACTCAGGATGAGCTGTTTATTACCGAGGACTTTTAATTTACTGTAGCTCCATTCACAAGTTGCTTTCATGATTAGTAACATAGCTAATTTGATATTCTTTTCAGCTGTTACTCTCTGGGGATAAATAAAAGAATGCAGTGGTTATAAACATGTAGATGGGAAAGTATAGTAAGCTATCTAATGAACAGCAGCAGCACAGGTAAGCAGTGATTGCTCTTAAATTGGTTTGGATTTCATAGTCTTTTTCAGGTATACTAACTGAATCAGAGAAGAGTTACTTTTAAAGAAAAGTATGAGAAGGCAAAAAAAAAAAATAAAAAAAAGAGGAGGAAGGGTTCCTAGCTATTCAGATTATCATTTTAGACATATTTCCATTACAGAATGGAGGAACTTCTGTGTAGAAACAGCAGTTTTGCTAGAACAGGAAGACAACTTGAAGTAGGCACGTTATAGATTTTTTGGTTTGTTTTCTTTAAAGGACAGTATATTATAACATAAAGTAAGTCTTGACAATAGGAAACACCTAGTACATCTCAGGACTAAGAAGAAACCCATCGGCCAGCTCCTGAAGTAGCTCCAAAATCCAAGAACTTTATTTCAAAAGGGAGGAAAAAAAAACTAAAACAAAGGAAAAAATATGAGATTATGAATATTGTAATAAGCACAAAAATGAAACAATTCCAGAAACTAACAGAGGTTGAGACAGTAAATTGTCCTGCAAGAGACTGATTTCAACCAGCTGTCTGCCTGTTTAGGTGTGCCAATTTGAACAGGCATTTCCCTACCTATGGGAATTTCTTAATCAGTGGAACATTAAATTGCTTCTTTTACCTCATTCTTGCTTGATATAATTATTGTAAATGCTACAAAAAATGAAAAATCTATAAATGAGAACAGTTTGATAGAAAGGACACACAATATAAAAACAAGAATGTGAAAAATGAAATTGATGAAATGCTGACAAAAACAGGTTTGAATCTTCATTCTCTCTGACTCAGAGTAGAACACTTGAAACTATGTCTTCCAGATGCCTGCCTTGGCTTACTGTTTTAGTGTGGGGGAACTTTCCATCTACAACCTAAAAAAACCTTTCCAACAAAATCTAATTTTGTCTCTCTCCTTTTTTATACTTCTAAATACCTTTTTTTCCATCTACTTATTTTATCTGCCTTTTGGCCCCCAATTTGTCCACTGAATACAGAGGAAAAGGAGGATAAAGAAAAAAAAAAGTTAGGCATAACCTAAAACAAAAAAAGTTTTGGGGTTTTCTTAAAGACAAAATTTAAACAAGATTTCATGTATTAAAGTACAAGTATTAACTCCAAGTATTCAAGCAACCATCTGAAAAACAAAAAAAAACCAATCAAAAAAGTTTCAAATTACTGACTTTAACATTGCACTGAATTGAAACAGCAATATCTGTATTGCAGAAATACTAACTTAGAAACAAATGTTGTTGCAGCTATTCCTCTCATAAAATATAATTTTTAAATGTCAGTGACTATGGGAAAGGTATCTGATTGAATCTGAGACTACATATTTCTCATTACAAAAGATGACAGAAATAATTTATCAAAAATAACACATGAAACAGTATATGCAATATGAAACCTTAATTAATTAATTAAATTTCTTCAAGTTTGTCATATAAAAGATTCGGTGAACCTATGTTATTCCCAGTATTTTTTCATGAAAGAAAAGTACTCAATACACCTTTATAAAACTACTCTATTTAGCCTCACATAACATAATGGAGCTGGCAGAGAAATTCAGGCTTAGTGCTGGAGCCCCAAGGGCACCACCAGTCCTGACCATCCCTGCCCATTTCCCCAAGCCTCCCATCACCCTGCCAATAGCCCAGGACTCTATTTTAGCCCCCAGGGCCATCAGTTCCCGCCCTAATGATGCTGCAGGAGTGTCTGGTCCTGGTCCCGTCTCCTGCGGTTCTGGCTCACAGACTGGATTTCCTATAAAGACCCTGGGCCTCCACTGAGGACAGCTTTGCCTCCAGCCCTGCTTCTGGCCTTGCTTCCTTCTGTTCCTGAACAGATCCTGGCCATGTTTCATCACCTCACCTGCTTTGGACTGTGTCCAGCCCAGCCCTTCCTGGGTGCTGCAGGACTGCACTGTGTCCATGATGGCCTTGCCGTGCCTGTGGGCACCCTTGGTGCCCAGCTCGTCCTCCCCTGTGGAGCAGCGCTGCACTTGCTACTCCCAAGCACTCAGTTCTCCTTAAGAATATATTCTTATATGTATTTAATTAAACATGACATGAAAAATGGAATAAAAAAATAGAATTTCTTGGTCATTAAAAGCTGTTGATATACTTAATACTGATTTCTATTAGCTCTTTCAAAGTGCTAAGTGTTTAGGAACAATAGGATAAAGATGACTATATCACATTTTCTTTCAACTGATATATAGGAGAGAAAAAAGGAATCTGAACACAGAAAAAGTAAATTAGAATTCTGTCCCTGATCGTGAATTCTCCACATGACTTTATATCGGGCCTAGACTTAGCTCCCGATTTTAGCTGAAGCTGAAATCAACAGAATTTACGTTTCAGTACTTCCTATTTGAAAGTAGTTTTCCCCTGCTCCTCCTCTCAATCACTTGAGAAGTTTTCCTTTTAAACCTATTATTATTGTATTTTCAGGAGACAGTAAAAATGTCAATAACCAGTCAGAACAATATACATTCATAACACCAATTCCAACCCTCTAATTAAAAAAAGAAATTGTTCTTGCTGTCTATCAAAAGCTTCACGTTCACTTTATGAAGGCTTGACACGTTTGCTGTGAATATACTGCTCTCTTTATTTCTATACAATAAAAATGGCCAGCAAAATCTTTTTGTAATTGTATTTAAATATTAACATCACAAAATGGTTTTAAAGGCTTGCTTCCATCTTTTAAACTATTATAGTTTATTCAAGGCTCTGAATAAAATCCTTTGAAGATTAATGGAATAAACTCTCCTGGTGTTACTTTTATTGAACAAAAGCACAGATTAATAGGTATTTTACTTTTTCTGCTAAATTTAATAAAATGTAGTTATGCAAAGAAGATACTGGAATAGTATTGCATTGCTATATTGTGAGGCATATGCATTATTCAATGTACATTTAGAAAATTAATTCAGCATATAGCACACTCTCAGAGATATATGATAAAGTAGTAAAGGTAACATTTCCAAAGGACAGCCTCCAACATTGTGTATAAATTTTTGTCACAAAGTTTACTTACACAAATTCACTAATTCTTGCTGAGAATTAGAAAATGCCCGCTTCAGAATTTTGTTTGAAGAAATGCAAAAATGCTACACCTTTTCTCTCAAGCTAAAAAGGGGAGGCTAAATAGATTTCCTGAACACAGATAGGGCACTTAAGCAACCAGCCAGCCCCTTATGCAAAAGAAATGCAGGTACAGCTAGACACAGTGGCTTCCCTGTTTAACCAGTGATCATATGTATGAACACTTTCCCATGGGCAAATAACATGCATGTATGCCTGGTGCAAGCAGTGCCTGGTCTACAGAGACAAAATAATCTCTCGTAAAGTGAGAGCAGTTAACTGAGGAAGTAAGCAAAACCAAATCGAAGTGCAGATAGTTGGGCAGGGCAGTTCTGGTGCAGGAGAGAACAAATGGACAAGGTCATCAAGAGACACTATTAAGGCCAGCATATCTAGCACTCTGGAGGAGAAGACAAATCATGCAGTAGTGGAAATTGAGCTGTTGTTAGAGCTGCTCTACTGGAAGACAGTCAGGTGCATGTTGAACATCAAAGATAAATCCCTAGAAGATGCCTTTCTTCCATTTTTTTAAGTAATTTCTTATTTGTCTACCACTCTATTGGTTAGTAAAAGAGAAGAGACAAAAAGATGAAACTATACACAAAGTCATGTCAACCACAGTGGTGAAACTGGAGAAAATGAGATTCTTCAGTCTTTCAACTGAAATATTAATAGGCATTGCACCATACCATGTTTTCATCCATAAACTGATAGTATCTCTCAAACTCTGCAGTCTGTGACTCTTCAGAGGAAATCTGAGAATTCTGTTTCCTGCTACAAGGGGAACTGTAATCAAGCCTTTCGTACTAATTTCTACCACGTAGGCCTACACTTCACATACTTGCACTGCTGCACCCTTCTGTCTCACAACCCAGCGTGCTGCAACAGTGCTGGCTGAGCTGCTGGCAGCCCATGAACCCGCTGTGCCAGGGCAAGGTGCAGGCAGGCGACCCCAGTGCTGCATTGCAGCTTCCAGCGTGTCAATGAGGTGAGTTTCAGACTGAAGGTAGTCCCGTAAAAGGGACTCAACTGTACACTTACATTCTAGTTTCTTACATGTCTCAGGAGGTCATGCAAATGCAACATATGAACACACGTGCTCCACAGGTTCTGCTGCCCCATAGGTCAGGTGCTCATCGGTCGTGTGGCCATATAACGCAGAAGGTGTATAGTCTGCATTTAGTGAGTATGTTATGGTTTGGTTTTTTTTCAAAGCAGGATGCACCTAAACTTCAAACTCAATTCTGGTCACCAGGACCACAAAGAAAGAGGGGTGCCTCAAAAGTTGGAAACTGTAAAATTATATCTGTTACACCATTTATGTCCTTTTTGGTGCAACCTCTACCATTAAAAAAACTAACTAACCAGATGACCTTTACATCTTTTAAGTTAGATAAATTAACGATGAGCAGGGAGCAAATCTTTCCAAAACTACGTAACTACAGAGACATATTTGGTAAATTTATCCATTGAGCTTTTAATCAATTGTAAATATCAAATTCACAAAATTTCAACTGAATGTTCATAAAGTCATCCATTTTGGTAATTTACGACCTTAATGTAAATGTTGGATCTTTTTGAATTTAGGTATCTGACAAATTGCAAAACAAGAACAAAGATGGATAGTATGATGTGGTATTCTTAAAACAGAAAGTATATCTTCCTATATTTGTCCTATGATTTTCCATCTTTAAACATATTATGTTGAAATCTAATTCCTAGATTTTCTGTTGTAATCATCAAGTTTATTTATTTATATTTTATTTATTTTTTATTATAAATGAATAAATATATTTATTTATATTATATTTATATTTATTTATATTTTATTTATTTATTGACATTATTGACATCCTTTGCATCTGTGTAAGACTATAGTAAGGAATAACTACTATCAGAGGTACAGGGTCTGTTTTAGGGGGTATTTTTATTCGGTTTATAAGAATTTCAATCTATTAATAAACCAACAGAGCAATAACCCATTTAATGTAAGATACTTTCTAGTGCACTCAGTAGTAATACCAATTCTAAGTCTTGTTTCCATAATCTCCATAAAAGCTGGGATGTGAGACATGCCATATAGAAAAGGTCAATAATACACATAGGACTGGGAAAATGAATAACACAGGATGGTTTCAGAAGGTAATGGTTGGGAGGAGCCCATAATACATCTAACAACCACACATAGTTCTACAGCTGAAATCTATTCCAAATACCAGTGATGCATGAATTTATTACTCTACACAAAGACTGGAAGAGCTTTTTTTTTAAACTCATGTACATATTCTTATATAAATAACTAATCTTAGAAATTTACTAGATGTTATTACCTGTGACGGTGACTCTCACAGACTGTTTTACATGCTGCCTAAAGAAATATTTTCATTCACTTGAAATGTGATATATATATCGGATAGTTCCCTATCTAAAAAGCATAAACAGGAGGGTTGTTTTTTGGTAATATATTAACTTTTGAAACATGGCTGCCACCTCTGCTGAAACTCACTGAATTTAACATTTCAGGAATAATTACAAAGGTAAAATTTTCCTAATTCTAAAAGTTGGCATAAACAAATTGAAAAGACAATTACTGCATTGGCAAAACAGTGTCTGGGCAAGTAGATTTAATGAATCAATATAACATCTAATATGTGGAATATATTTTAAGTTCCTTTCAGCTGCAAAGTCTAATCATCTTCCAGGGACATGCCTCATTATTTCCTGACATTCAATGCTGACAAAATGAAATATCTCCTGCAATTCTGAAACTGTTTTGGCAGGCGGGGAAAAATGACTGAAAACTTTAGTTACACAACCTTCAAGATCAAATGATGAGTTGTCCCTATTGTAATTCACTGTATTGTGCAGTACAGAAATTGGGCAATTAACTGTAAGCAAATCTTCATTTAATTCTTCTATGGAGCAACTTCTCACAAAGTTAAACATACCAGTTTGATACTTTGATCTTTTTCATATTTTCAAATATTCTCTATGCTTTCATTGCTGTCTTCAATTTTTT
>VZTO01027669.1:0-24798 GCA_013400615.1 Syrrhaptes paradoxus
AGAGAGAAGATCGTTAAGAGACAAAATTAGCTGAAGGTTTTATTTATACTGATCATGCAGTAGATAAGATGGTCCCTTGAGGACAAATGACATTTAGCACTGGCCTGCAATTAATTCCTGCTGCAGAGGATGCTGCTTCTAGGACACTAACAATGAAAGCACTACATCGATAGAGTTGTTTTTTCTGGTTCGGTATTTGTTTTTTTCTTTTGGGTAAGAATAAATAATACATGTGGAGTTTCCTTCCAGTTTACTTTTGGAGAATATCCCTTCTGTATTGGAAGCTTAATTAGCCATGCTGGGGGAATAAATAGTTGAAGTAACTTTCCACCTCAGCTGTTCCACATAATGAATCTTTGTCTTGGTGCTTGTTTGGTTACAGGTGTTGGGCTACACACCAAAAACCTGACTCCTCTTTTACCTCTGAAGTTACATGACTGTGAAGTTAGCGTTGTTTTAGACAAAGATTCCATCATAGAGGCTTGATTTTACAGTAGTCTTAGTTGCCCTTCAGTTAAAATACATAAAGTAACTGTCACGTTAGAAGAAGCATTTTAATACAGAAGATCAGAGTGGGTTTCTCTATAGGATATATTCTACAGTTTTTCTTCCTGTCTAAATGGGAGGGAAGATAGTAAGAGAAAAGCTAAGACAAAAATTCAGATTATAGCGATTTGAAGTCTGTTAATTTGGTGATTGTGATTATTAATGTAAAATCAGTGCAACATGAGGGTTATCAGAAGCTTGGATGTCACTGTGTAGTTTGTTTGGATCAAATAGCTCTAATAATTCATGACTAAAAGTAAGGCTCTTTTTGTCTCTTTAAATCTCAGGCAAGCACCTAAAGAAGCCAATAAAGGAAATTCCAAAGTTATGTTCAGTAGCTTGTACTTAAATCTTTTTGTGATGCAACTCTGAACAGTGAGTATTGCATAAAGCTGTGGAAACAGTGCCTCATTTTGATTTTGCATTAACTGAAGAGAATTGCTAATAATTTCATCTGGATTTGGTAACAATCCCTTAAAAGGGCTGATAGGTATCAATCAAAAAAAAATTGTAATCCCATATTTTATTTTAGAAAGTATACCTAGATGTGTATATTATGTGTTAGAGAGGATTATAATCTTCTGAATTTGCTTGACAGTTAATGTTTTTAGGCAATTTTAGTACCCAAATATTTAGTGACTTGTGAGCATATTAATGCTATTGCTATTTTTCTGACACAAGAGAGCCCCTACAGCGATAACTCCTCCGGGGTTTATTGTCCCTAACAAGGTCTCTCTTAAACCTGCTGTGGCTGTAGATTCTAACTTCAGAAACTGCCACTTCATTCCTAATTACAATGGGATAGATGCACTTACTTAACACTTTAAATATTTTAATGGCTGTTACTTAGTACCAAGTTGTCCGAACATTTTAAGTGTTCTTGTGGATGAGAAAAACTTCTTTTGTTAGCATAGAATTAGTACAGCATCTATAATTCAATAAATTTCTCTCTAAATCTGTTTGGGTTTAGAAATTGCTTAATTTAAACACTACTTACAAGTGGTAGTAAATTTCAGCCCAGTTGTTTAAATGTTATTTAAAGCAAATCCACAGATAAGGTTACAAATCTTAATCTACTCTTAAGAAAAGTTCTGTGAGTGGTTCTGCCCTCTTCTGAGGTGGAAGGTATAGTAGCAGCTCATTATTTTGTCCTCTGGTTCTCTACAAATCCCTAAGCAAACTGCGCAATAATTCATTGAGCTGTTTTCTTAAGACCCACTTACAGCCACAGGTATAAAATTAGGAGCTTTCTGAGACTTCTCCCCTGGCCCCTCACTCAGCATTTCGAGTGACTGAAGCCCAGCACAGTAGCACATTGTAGTGCATCTCATCTTCAGGCTTGCAACCCTTGTGCTAGGGAAAAGAAAGGAAGTTGTGTGGCAGGAAGATCTAAGTTTTGAAAGAGGGGAAATGTTCCTAGAGGTGATTCCCTCAGTCTAGCTTGATAGCTCTGTATGCTTGTGGATTGAGGAGATTTTTCCCAAAGATAAGACAATAGCTGTTAAGAAAAGAGGATGTAATGTGGACTTGGGTGGGTGTCAGGCGTGGGACAGTGAAGGTTTGTAATGCTTCTGTGGATTGTGTAAACTTCCTTGTTGGGTATAAGGAAGCTTCTTAAAGCTGTAAAGAGGTTGTTGGGAAGGTCTGAAGTGTATTATATGCAAACCGACAGCATTATGGATAGGAGAAAAGTTAAATAGGTAAAATAGAAACTGTTGGGGTTGGTTTTGTTTTGTTTTCTAGAGAGTTATATGATCAAATATTAGCTCCTTTAGTAGCCTTTTCATGAAATGTACTGCATAGTTTAGAAAATCATATAGAAAAAATATGTTAAATTTAGGAAAACCAAGGTCAATTTACAGAACAAAGGGAATATATTTTCCCAGTGTAAATTCGAGCTAGAACAGAACAGAACTAGACTTCTATCAGTTAAACAATTTTCAAATGAAAGATGAGAGTGAATCTGATAGACAGGTTTGCACTGAGGTTTAAGGTGATGCATTAACCTATAGGGAAAGTCTGAAACACCTCTTAATGTTCTTAATTATCTTAATATAAAACCAGAACACAGTGAAGAACAACCTTCATTACATAGAACCCCTTACTATGACACAGAAGTAACTGACTCCAAGTGTGTACCAAAATGCTCGTAATTTTAAGGGCTTACCTATAGTACTAATATCTTCACTTAAAGCCAAGGCATTTCAGAAAAATAGTCAAAGAAAGATGATTAGGGGCACTGTAGAAGTAAGGTACAACTTACACTGGAATGGCAGGGCAGGAGTGGTAACTGTGTATTAAAGAAACAAGGTAAAATAGATGTCAGTGAATAATACTGGATGTTGTTTGGACTTAAATACTTTGTCTACATGCTATAGGGTTAAATTAGTAATCAGTTATCAAGATTGTATGGTATCAAGTGCATGAGCTTTTAATGTCAAAATCATATCTAAGTCTCTACAGATTAAGGTGAGAGCACATTATTCCATTAATACAGGATATAGAATGACCAAAGAAGATACAGGAGGTGATAAAACCATTTAAGTCAGAACAGGGAGTTGTGACCACTGGCACAGAACACACACATACTGGTATGCAGGTTAGGTTATGGTGTCTCTTGGGTTTGCTTCAGGCCTGCTTAAAATTTTCCTGATGTCTTAATAACAGAACTGGGAGGACAGAAAACCCCAAACCTTTCCAGGATTGTTCTGAAAAAAAGTGCTCTGCAGATCTTGAACTTTGACATAATTTGCAGTGACAAGTGTCTGCAGGCCCGCTCAAATAACTGTGGTCAGGCACCTTAATTGGATTACAAATCTGAAATGTACACACTGTGGAATGTGTCTTGTAACTTCTAAAATCACTACATCAGGGTCCTGTTTCTCATGTAGGAGAAGGAAGAGTAAGGGATAGTCATCCCAGTTTTTTCTTGCTTCCCCTCTTGTTCAAAGCTCAGTGATGATTAATAGTGGGAATACTTCTGTTTGCTATCTTTCCTTTAGTAGAGGTGTTTAGCTTCCCAGCTGTTCACATGTGGTAGTGGAATAAATAATAGTAGAGTATCAAAGATCCTCTTTGATAAGACCTTTAGTTCCTCAAAGACTTTCAGTCTATTGCTAGAGTTTGGGAGCATGTCTAGAAGAAGACAGCTGTCTTCTCCAACATAGCTGCTTGCTGGGGCAAAAGACAAGATCTATGTATCGCCAACCCTGTAGTGTTTTATCATAACATACAAGCCCTGATTTGAGGTGTTAAGCTGTAGCGTTCAGGAAACTTCAGCCTAGAGAGGTTGAGGAAGAGCACACAGGTCACTGTCTATGTAACAGCGTACTGATTTGTGACTGTTTTAGTTGTTTTGAAATAATGTGTACAGTCTCTAGCTGAAAATAATAGGTATGATGATTGATCTGGATGCTCCTCATGGTTTGACAGATACCTTGGAATTTAAAGTGTGTTTTTCTTTGTTACCTGTATTTTAGTGGGTCAGGGTATTTGTCTAAAGACTTGCTTCCTCCTGCAGTGTAACACAGTCAAGCAGAAAGCTGCTGCAGTGTATCTTGTGTTTCCAAGTGCCCCAGTGCGTCAAAGTAGGTCAAAAATTGCATAAGATGCCATTACTGGAAACTGCTGTAGGCTGACTTGCATATAAAAACTCAGCAGTGAAAATAGCAAATGCACCCTGACAAACAGAAATGCAGCCGTGACTCAAAACACAAGAGAGCTCTCTGAAATCTCCCTAGGACATGAATAGCTGTTGGAATTGTGAAGTATCTTTGACCCTTGAGTTCATTTTCCTGCTGTCTGCTGAGCCAGAGTCACCTGCCTGCGCTTGTCTGAGGTTCCACATTGTTCTTATCTGCAGGGAGCTCAGGCACAAGGTTCCTTAATTAGTTCTGGATTGCAAAAGATGTATTCTGTATTTTCCTGCTTGCCAAGCTGCTCTTAAGAACAAACCTACATTGGGTAGTGAAAACCATGTAAAGTTATGAATCTATAATAGCTCTTCCACTGACTGAGCTGTTGCTGGTGATTAGTTTGAGGAGGTAAGTGCAAAAGTCTTTGCAGTTTCTGTATGCAGGAGCAGCCATTGCTGTTCCATTTAACACTGATGTGTCCCGTGGAGCACTGAGCGGAGCACAGTGCTTGTGTTTTCCCGCTTTTGAAGCACTGTTTTGTTTCATAGCTTCAGCACAGAGGGGGATTGGTGCCTACACAGCCAATTGATGTAGTATTTTAGCTTTTTTACAGAGTTACAAAAAATGCNCAAAGAAGATACAGGAGGTGATAAACCATTTAAGTCAGAACAGGGAGTTGTGACCACTGGCACAGAACACACACATACTGGTATACAGGTTAGGTTATGGTGTCTCTTGGGTTTGCTTCAGGCCTGCTTAAAATTTTCCTGATGTCTTAATAACAGAACTGTGGGAGGACAGAAAACCCCAAACCTTTCCAGGATTGTTCTGAAAAAAAGTGCTCTGCAGATCTTGAACTTTGACATAATTTGCAGTGACAAGTGTCTGCAGGCCCGCTCAAATAACTGTGGTCAGGCACCTTAATTGGATTACAAATCTGAAATGTACACACTGTGGAATGTGTCTTGTAACTTCTAAAATCACTACATCAGGGTCCTGTTTCTCATGTAGGAGAAGGAAGAGTAAGGGATAGTCATCCCAGTTTTTTCTTGCTTCCCCTCTTGTTCAAAGCTCAGTGATGATTAATAGTGGGAATACTTCTGTTTGCTATCTTTCCTTTAGTAGAGGTGTTTAGCTTCCCAGCTGTTCACATGTGGTAGTGGAATAAATAATAGTAGAGTATCAAAGATCCTCTTTGATAAGACCTTTAGTTCCTCAAAGACTTTCAGTCTATTGCTAGAGTTTGGGAGCATGTCTAGAAGAAGACAGCTGTCTTCTCCAACATAGCTGCTTGCTGGGGCAAAAGACAAGATCTATGTATCGCCAACCCTGTAGTGTTTTATCATAACATACAAGCCCTGATTTGAGGTGTTAAGCTGTAGCGTTCAGGAAACTTCAGCCTAGAGAGGTTGAGGAAGAGCACACAGGTCACTGTCTATGTAACAGCGTACTGATTTGTGACTGTTTTAATTGTTTTGAAATAATGTGTACAGTCTCTAGCTGAAAATAATAGGTATGATGATTGATCTGGATGCTCCTCATGGTTTGACAGATACCTTGGAATTTAAAGTGTGTTTTTCTTTGTTACCTGTATTTTAGTGGGTCAGGGTATTTGTCTAAAGACTTGCTTCCTCCTGCAGTGTAACACAGTCAAGCAGAAAGCTGCTGCAGTGTATCTTGTGTTTCCAAGTGCCCCAGTGCGTCAAAGTAGGTCAAAAATTGCATAAGATGCCATTACTGGAAACTGCTGTAGGCTGACTTGCATATAAAAACTCAGCAGTGAAAATAGCAAATGCACCCTGACAAACAGAAATGCAGCCGTGACTCAAAACACAAGAGAGCTCTCTGAAATCTCCCTAGGACATGAATAGCTGTTGGAATTGTGAAGTATCTTTGACCCTTGAGTTCATTTTCCTGCTGTCTGCTGAGCCAGAGTCACCTGCCTGCGCTTGTCTGAGGTTCCACATTGTTCTTATCTGCAGGGAGCTCAGGCACAAGGTTCCTTAATTAGTTCTGGATTGCAAAAGATGTATTCTGTATTTTCCTGCTTGCCAAGCTGCTCTTAAGAACAAACCTACATTGGGTAGTGAAAACCATGTAAAGTTATGAATCTATAATAGCTCTTCCACTGACTGAGCTGTTGCTGGTGATTAGTTTGAGGAGGTAAGTGCAAAAGTCTTTGCAGTTTCTGTATGCAGGAGCAGCCATTGCTGTTCCATTTAACACTGATGTGTCCCGTGGAGCACTGAGCGGAGCACAGTGCTTGTGTTTTCCCGCTTTTGAAGCACTGTTTTGTTTCATAGCTTCAGCACAGAGGGGGAATAGATGCCTACACAGCCAATTGATGTAGTATTTTAGCTTTTACAGAGTTACAAAAAATGCAGATAGACAAAAAATTCTGCAAATACATAGTATCACCTTCAAAAGCTCATCAGTGAGCATTCTTTTTTCTGGTGTGTGCATCCTGTACCCATGAAATCAGACTCACTTGGTTAGCAGTGTCTGTTGGCCCTCTTTGGTTCCATGCCCTTGTACCTCTTCACTACATGGGGCAGCATTGAGAACCGAGCATGGGCCACCTAATCTTCCAGGTTTTGTATCTTTAAAGAGTCGGACCACTGGTGAAGGCAGTCTTCTGTATTTTTTTTCTTCTTTTTACTACTGATATTTTAATATATTTTTCTAACACAAGTTTAACTAGTTGCATAGAAACAAGGAAAAAACCTCCCAGTTTGAGGGATTATATCCATTAGTAATCAGAGCAGGCCTGACTTGGCTATAATTAACTTTTAGTGCAGTATATTTGTTTTAACTGTGAACAGTTTATTAGTCATAAAATATACCACTTGATGGATGTATTTTTCCAAAGGTTTGAAATAGGGGGGCTCTTCTATGAAATGAATTAATGAGACCTGTGTCTGAGTCTTGCAAGAATTCTTTAGACTCTGCAGTTATTTATGAAAAATCTTTGGCAACAAGTGCTACTTTATTTCCCAGAATTGTGTCTCTGGTGGTGTACCCATTTGTTGTCATGCCACTCACGCATTTCCTATATTTAAATAGATAAACAGATGGCTCAATACCAGTCATCTCGGGAACACACACAATCATGCAGTTACATGGGCTGGAAAGTTCCTCAGTTGATGTACAAACCTGTTCAGGTTTTTGCCAGTGCAAAAGCTTCTGCCCCTCATTTTCTGCTCGGGGCTCCACAAATACTGATCTGATAAATGCCTTCAGTTATTTGGTGATGGACGCCAGACAGAATAGACCTATCGTTCAATCTTAATTTAATAATCTTAATATATTGCCTGATGTCAGAGAACTGTAGGTTCTATTAATAAAGTTTGTAAGCCTAGAATGTTTCCAACTTGGCTTTAGTCAGGCTAATGAGATTATGACAAAATATCAAAGGTGAGAAAGTTCAAAAGTAGTAACAGTAAAAATCCTGGGTTTTCCCTGGGCTTGCAGGGGAATGGCTATCCTGACTGCAAACAGCCAGCAGCTGTGTTCATTTACATTTCATACAAACCTAGCACTAGGCTTAGCAGCTGCTTCTACAATTTGGTTAATTTACTCTCAGTAATACTTAATTACTTTGTTATGGTAATGTGAGAATTTTATCTTAATGTTAAGATGATGATAATGAAAAAAAAGAGCTCTCCCTCAAAGCGTGTTTTGCAAGCAGTAGATCTTTTTCCATCTTGAAATTTTTGACTGCAGATTCTCCAGAGCTGTTTCTATTTTTTTAACTCTCCAGTGTATTTAAAACAGTTAAAGTTTTTCACCTTCAGAAGTTCACCACCTGTTAGATTTAAGTGTTTAACTGAATCAGTTATTTTTTCCACAATTAATACCACCTAGATTTCACACTTTTTATGTTAATGTATTCTCCCTGTCATGATTATTCTGTATTAACTCTGATTGTTACTTCAAAATTCTGAAATACAATCGGTCTTCCTCATGGTGAGAGGCCACTTTCTATGGGATTGGCTCCCTGAATTCCACAAATCCCATCCAGGAGTCCATGGAAGGAAAGGTCCCAGGCACTGCTGTGACAGGCTTTGAGAGGAGAACAGGTTACAGCATCTATGTGAAACTGTTGGGGTCTGGCCACTTTTTCTTAATAATTTTGTAATAAAAATGGACTCTCCATTTCCACCAGCTGAACACTGCTGACCTACAGCAACTCTGGAATTTCCTATAAACGTTCTAAAATTATTTTCTCAGAGGCTTGTGCTGGGGCTTGTTTTGAGTGTGGATGAGGGTGGCCAGGCCCTGCTGTCCGGCTGCCTCAGTGCCCCGGCACAGCGGAGGAACCGCAGGCACTGCTGGGGGGTTCTCCTCCGCCCGGGCCAGCACATGCGAAAGACAACGGGCGTCAAGTCACCTTCCAGACTTGTCACCCTGCAACTGGGGTCTTTCATTGCAGGCTGCCAGCAGCTAGTGCTTGTAAGAGGTTCTGGGGGGGGAGAGGTGTTTCCAGTCGTGCTTTGCTCATTTCCAACTCTTCAAAAATCAAGAACGCTTGTGACAAGGCTGTTTTAGTTTTTCTTTGCCCTCAGGTTCTGAGTCCATGTAAATCCTAGGCAGAGTCAGTTCTGTGCAAGTCATTCGTTTTCTTCTGCTGCACCTGGGGCACGGTGCACGGCGGGGTCACGCTGCTGCTCCCCGGCAGCCCCGCCGGACCTGCAGAGCCAGGAGGCCGCGCTGGAGCCTCCCCCGCCGCTCATCTGCGCTGATTCCGATAGGAGTTAAGCGGGGCTCCAAAAACCAGTAAAAAACGCCCCTTGAAACCCCGCCGCGTGCTCCCTCCTTGCCCGCGGCCCCCCGGCCGGTCTCACTCCACACCTGCGAGTTCCCGCTGCCCCGGGCAGTGCGGAGGGCGGCGCTGGCGCGCGCAGTGGCCGTCAGCCGCTGGGAGAAGGGGCGAGGGGCTGAGCGGTCTCCAGAGCTGCCCGGCGGGCCGCCGCCGCCTCTCCGCCGGACACGGACGGACGGAGGCCGCGCAGGTAACGGGAGCGGAGGGCGGTGGTGGGGGGCAGAGGGGGCAGGCCGCGGCGGGCAGGCGGGGAGCTGGGCGGGGGCGACGGGGGAAGGAGCGGCTGCCCTCGCCGGGCCGGCGCCTCAGGAAGGGTGGCGGGGCGGCGCGGAGAGCCTGGCGGTAACGGGGCTGAGCGGGGCGGGGCTCGGATCAGTGACGAGGTCGGCCCCATGGAGGGTCCGAGGAGGGTAGAGCTGCGTGCGTCTGGTAGGGCTGTGGAGAGGCCGGTCAGGCGGTGGTTGCGGGCGGCGGACTGCGTTTCAGCGTTGTTAGCTGCAGGTGGGGGGGAAGATGTGTGTAGCTGGGTGATACCGCAGGTGTGAAAACTCAAAACCGACTTTGGTTTCTGGGAAATGAGTGCAAAATCAGATTTTGCAGTGTTAGGACAGCGGCAGGTGGCATTGCATTGGGCCAGGTGTCTGGAGTAGGGTGTGGCTGTCGGGCCTGCTGTAGGCCAGCAGCCTGTGCGGCTCTGTGTGCATGGCCAGGGTAGGCCTGCCCAGAGCAGTCCGCAGCAAGTCTGCGTGTGAAGCGCGCTGTGCCGGTCCTGGCTCGAGCCGGTGTGCCCCCAGGTGCGCCAATGCTTGGTCATCCTCTGGGTAAGAGAGTGAGCTGGTGAGCATGCATTGCTGTCACCGAAACAGCAACAGAACAGAGGGAAGCAAACATGGGAGCTTGGCAAATGCAGGATATATCCTAAAGAGAGAGGGCTGTACTTTTTTTGGAAAGGAGAATAAGGCTGTTCTGGTCATAATTTGATGTTCCACAACAGTAGATTTAAAACACAAGAACTGTCTCTTAACAAAATACATCCACATGCAAACACCTGTTTTCTTGATGCTTAACTGTGGCCTTAAAACATGCTAGCAACTGTGAAACTGCATTCCTCCCCCCCCCCTTAAAAAATATTACCTTTACCACAGAGGAGCTTTCTGTGGATAGCAACATAGGCAGTTACAGTGTGTGAGCTATCTGTGGCGAGTTCACACCCTTCCTTACCTTGCAATAACTTGTTCTTGTCCATGCCGCCAACCTTGTCCTGTTACTGAGAGCTCTGAATGCTGCTTAATTTCATTTTGGAAAGCCGGAGGCTTAAATTATACACAGGTAAATGCTAGGATGTTTTCCCATCGTCTGTGTGGCTTACTCATTTGAAATATTTTTCAGCTCCTAAATGTGCCAAGAAATTTATGTCCTTATGGTGCTTCTCTATTAAAAATAACTATTATGCTTATGCCCGCAGCTGCTGTAGAAGTGTAGTCTGCTGCTTCTACACAATATGTTATTAAGCAGGATTTTTGTTATTTAATATTTGAAAAGTAATGTTCGGTTACTGGTAGTAGATTAATTAAATGTAATATTTGTATATTGTCATTGCTGCAAAACCTGGACTTGAAATGTCAAGATGATGAAAACAGGTTAGCACAGGTAATTTGAACCAAAGGTGTATTTGTTTCATGTGTTGTAAAACAATGGTGCTCAGATAACTTCGTCATTTTGTAACTCTCTTTGCCACCTTATGTTGGAAGAACATAGAATCATCGAATGGTTTGGGTTGGAAAGGACCCCGAAGATCATCAAGTTCCAAGCCCCCCTGCCATGGGCAGGGACACCCTCCACTAGCCCAGGTTGCCCAAAGCCTCATCCAGCCTGGCCTTGAACCCCTCCAGGGATGGGGCATCCACAGCTTCTCTGGGCAACCTGTTCCAGTGCCTCACCACCTTCACTGTGAAAAATTTCTTCCTATTGTCTAGTCTAAATCTGCCCTCTTTCAGCTTGTAACTGTTACCCCTTGTCCTCTCACTACACTCCCTGATAAAGACATGCTGTTTGCCAGTACTTCTTCCTTTGATGTCATCGCATTGTTGCAGGATTTTATGTCACCTCCTGCTCAGCTATGCCTGGGACAATGGTTTTGTTACTGTTCCTGGATCTGTGAGTTCTCTGAATAGTCACTGGTGAGGGCTTCTCGAAATGTAACAAAATCAAGCCTGCAATCAGTTGTCTAGGCAGCAGCTGTAAGAACCAATAGGCAGGTATGCAAATCCTTTAACAACTTTTGTTTTTTTTCAGTGACAGGCTTGTTTTAACCGTTGTGACACAAGAGCAGTACTGTTTATCCTGTGAAATATAGAGGAACAGTTTCTTGTGTTCTGTTACCCTTGAACAGTGGTTTTCTTGAACAGCAGGGAGACAATCCCAGTGACGTTAGGTTTTTGAGCCTTTTAAGAGATTTACAGTAGGAGCAATGGAAGAGGAATTCAGTGTTAAGCAGGACCCCAAGAGCAAAGATTCGTTGTTCTTCAGGCGCAGAAGAAGGACAGGCCCACTGCAGTAAAGCTGAGCCGTGTTCAGGAGCAACCTACACGAATCACACAGAGTCAGGGACATTACTCGTGACAGTGGACTTCCACAATGAAGTATTGTTCAAGTTTATCTCCTATCCTACACTTGGGGTTGAGACAAAGTTTAATGAATAATAAACCTACAGAAATGTGTTGGTTTTCTTTTTCTAGTTTCCCTGAATGTTTTGAGATCTTTTGCTTTCTAACAGAATGTGTGTAATTCAGCACAATACAATTTTAAAGACTGTTTGTTTTTTTAACTAAGGAAAAGATTTGTTGTTGTCTTAATGTTTCTGTTGTTACTGTTAGCACAGAGTATTTTAATGTTGCAGCAGTTACCATTGCTTGATCCCTTTTTTTTAGAAAACATACAGATTTATGTGAAGAAAAATATAAATCAGTTTGTATGATGCTATCTTACGGGGCAATCAAAGAAATTCTAGCCAAAAGCATTTGTAATTTCAGAGAGAGCTATTTGCAGACTTCTCCATTCTTAGAGAACCATGCCGAGTACCTCTTTCCTAGAAGAAAAATAAAAGGGCTTTTATGCTTTAACATTTTCTCACTCTGTGTTGGGTTCCTGGGGTGCAGATCCCCAGGTGAAAATGTGGCACAAAGAAATAAAGTAGCTTACAACAAAACCCTGACATTTTATATTCTTTAGAGGAGAGTATTTATTCCAATCAGCTTCACCATTAGTTTAATGTTTAATGTTAATCCTTCTGGTAGCAACTTGGGTAGCACTGACACAAAAGGAGGCACAGATTTTTAGACTTTTTAAAAATTATTAAATAAGCATTGTCTTTATTACTGACATAAAGACCATACCCTCTCATTTCTTCATTTGTGTTTCTTGCTCATAAAAACCACATAATGAGTCTTTAGCTAGTTATTTGGGGCTAGCTGGAGTCTGCCACATCTATTCAGGAAAATGCCTTCCTAAATATGCCAACGCATTTTAAATGAAAGGGTCTGTGCTTAGAGTTCCTGTTTATTAGACAAGAATGAATTTACAGGTTTGCAAGTCTTTTCCTGTTGTCTTCTAAACTTTACTTTCAGCTGTTTTGAGACTGAAAATATTGAGTCTTCTGTGCATGTGGGGAAAAACAAGCACTGTGAAATGACTTGAGTTTTTGTATTTGGTGGAGTTGGAAAACCAACACAGATGATGAAGAGGGGCTTTATTTAATGCTCTCCAAATTCTTATCATTTGTATTCTTGCTATTAAAATATGGGGAGGGGGTTTGAAAGGATTTATGTTCAGAGCCTATAGATGGCATCTATAAAGAGGGGATTTAGCATGAGACACAAGGGTAGCACACAGTACTGGAAAGCAGCATGCTGAGGAGAGCACTGTGAATCCCTTCCTTATAGACTTGACCGTTAGATTGACCTTACACTTTTCAGAAAACAGAATGGAAAAGCCTGTGCGAAATGTGCATTTGATTTGACATGGAAATTGATGAGCTGTTATAAATTAGGTACCCCTCTTGATGAGACAGGGACCATAAAATTCCCAAACGTTTAGTGAGTTACTTTGTCAAAATGTAACAATTTCAGAAGTCTGGCATCTTTCCCTGGATAGACACATTAAGATTTTCTGAATGGTAAACTAACCAATGAGGCCGCAATTGCTATTTTCAAAACACCCAAAGATGCAGTATTTCCTGGACATTAAATTGTAAAGTAGGGCGGTTCCTTTATTAATTTATTTTTTTAAATGAGGCACCTGTACTGTCAGCATAAATGTTGAACAACTTTTTTCCACAATGCTTTTCTCAAAAACAAGCCAAATGCTGTTGCCTTGAAGTTCTTTTATTCACTTCTTCTACAGTCAAGCTTTATGTTCCTGTTCACAGACAACTGGATGTTCTTCTTGAAAGCGTACATTTCCACTTCAGTCGGGCTTGTCTGCTCCCCACCCCCATTTTGCAATGTACAATTGCCACTTGCAGCATTTTCAGTAAACATGGGATCAACCGAGTATACGAAATATCTTCCTCTATAAAATTTCCATTAAAAAAATAACATGTTTTTATTTACAAAGTGTTTGTTGCTACAAAGTAATATTTCCTATTGGTTCAAATATACTATTTGCTAATACCAGTGTTCCTATTAGGAAAGTAAAACTTTGTATATGCATTTTTCTTTATATCTTTGTCAGTCTTTAAAGCACATATAACACTACCACATTCTTTTTTACACTACTCCTAGCCACATACAACGTGGTAGTAGAAATTAACACTATTTGATCAGGACAAAAAAATCAGCATAGCTTAATAGCAGTCTTTCTGCAAAAATAAAATTTTAGCTTATAATTTAAAGGTACTTGGAAAGAAAGAAATCTATGGAAAATTAACAAATAAGTGACAAGTTGTTTAAAAGATGAATGGGCACCTTGGACTTTCCCAAAGACACAGGCGTTCAGCAGAAGAAAAGGGAGAAAAATTTCTGCCGAAGTGTTTGTGTGACACCTTATCCAATACATATGTTGGGGGACGGAGACAGTAAGATGAGTTGATTAAAAATTAATTAAAACTTCAAATCCCATATGATCCTCATAAATTGGATTTGTCAGGGCTGCTTTTCTTCCCACCCACCAAGTTTACAAACCCGCCTTTGAGTTCAGCACTGAAAGAGGTCATAAAATAGCTCTGTCCATGACTGGTCTTGTTCTTAAAAAAAAAAAGAAAAGTCTTATTTAATTTAAAAGTTAATGGATTTTCCAAGTGGTTTCTGCAGTTTAAACATAAACATAAACAACTTACTGCCATGGAGAATATAGTAGATATTAAAGAGTGCTACAGTAGTGGGGGTGAATGGATGGACACATCACACACTGCATGTTGTGGTGGCTCTGTAACATTGGTCGGTGTGTACAGCAGCGGTAACTCACTGCCAAGGGACTGATCTCTGGCCAGATCATCTAACAAGTGCCGACAGACATGGACTGTTGTAAAGACTGCCTGTACCTGCTGGCTAGTTACTCCTGACACGATGTAGGGTATGCGAATACAAAGGCTGGGGCCTTGGTCCCAGGACATGAGGGACAAGGATGAATTAATATTGTAGTTCTTACAGGTTTGTTAGAAGTAGGATTAAGTTTTTCACAGTAGGTGCTTGTGAGATAGATACAGTGTCGCAACATTTGCATATACTTCTCTTAAGTATTTTTCATATATACAGCCTGGCTTTAAAGACAAGGGAATGTGCCAGAAAGTGTGTGATGGGTTGTGATTCATCTGGTGTTTTCCCAGGGAAATTCTGTGAGATCCATATAATCCCTGCATTACTGCAACCCAATCTACTAATTGTTAAAGTTAATTAGAGATTTAACAAACCCATGAAAAAAAACTGGAGACTGATTTTGTGGACTTAACTTTTTCTAGTAAATGTTTTAATTTTTCTGGCCATTCAGAGTAATTGTATGTGACCTAAAAATTTCAATGGGAAGGGCTATGGATATGTGGTGGTTTTTTTTTTTTTTTTTCTTCTTTGCCTGCATTGGTCTTATGGGTGTGCCACTGCGGCTACCTGGAAGGCACAAGAACCAGACAGTGTTAGGGATTAATTTCTCTGTTTCACTCAGCCTGGATAATGAGAACAGGCTAAGAACAAGTCACTGTTAAAAACTCCTTTTGTCTTGGAAAAAGTTTCTGCATAGATTGATTTCCATCTACAGCTGGATTGCAATTTTACATAGCTGCATCCTGCTATCCTGTTGTGTTGCTGTATCTAAAGCACATGTGCCTGGAGAGTGTTGAGTATTTAAGAACAGCATTTGAAGAAGTCATAAGATTTAAGTCGTAAGATTTTTAACTTATTCTAGCCAATACAGAATGCTAAGACAAGATGGAAGTCTAGGCTACTGGGAGGTTCCTGTATCTGCTTGGAACTATCATGGCCCTCCTGCAGATACTGATCTGACCCCAGCCTGCTTTTCTTATTGGAGAAAGGAAAAATTAAGTTATTCATTTGGTCCATATTGTTCCTAAGCAGGAGGACTTCTCCAATTCAAGCACGGCTTTTTGGTGTCTTCCAGCTTAGGTAGATATCCTAAATCTTGGATTCTTGGGTACCATCAAAAAAAGATGTAAGCAGAAAGAAAACATTTTGGTTTTCTCTGATCTCTGGGGAAGGCCAGACAGGAAGGAGTATTAAAGATGTAGAATGAATATGCATGCACTCTTCAAACAGCTGTGATAAACAGCCCCTTCAATGGTTACTGTCATGGTTTTTTATGAGCACTCCCTGTCAGTACCAGCTGCGCTGGGTAGCCATGGATGCCAATTCAGGTAATTGGTTTGGACAAGCTAGGAAGTACTGTTATGAACAGCTCTATGGTGACTTGAAAGGATGGTAATACTTAGCAGAGAGAATTAACAACTGGGAGCAATGTTGGTTGTGGGGATTTTTTTGTTTGTTTTTTTTGCAGTATACCTGGGTCCAGGGAGAACAATTGCTCACAGCCTCTTACAAACACTCACCAGACTAAATTCTCACAGTTAAATGGGAAAGAGATAATCTGATTTGGGAACTTGGTTAAGTCTAAGGAATGACAGTTTCAGGAAGTTTCATGTTATCAGGATTTGGTCATGTGAATACCTGCCAGCAGAAAATTAAGTATTTAGAGATCTTAACATGCTTGCGAGGGTAGGTGTGTGATAATCAAAAATTATGAATGATGTATTGGCATATTACTTCTAGACATAGGTCAGAATTCAGGAAGTGGCATAGTTTAAAAAAACAACAACAACAACTCAATAAACAGACCAATGGTCCTTAGCTCTTCCTTGTTCATCTGNACCCCAGCCTGCTTTTCTTATTGGAGAAAGGAAAAATTAAGTTATTCATTTGGTCCATATTGTTCCTAAGCAGGAGGACTTCTCCAATTCAAGCACGGCTTTTTGGTGTCTTCCAGCTTAGGTAGATATCCTAAATCTTGGATTCTTGGGTACCATCAAAAAAAGATGTAAGCAGAAAGAAAACATTTTGGTTTTCTCTGATCTCTGGGGAAGGCCAGACAGGAAGGAGTATTAAAGATGTAGAATGAATATGCATGCACTCTTCAAACAGCTGTGATAAACAGCCCCTTCAATGGTTACTGTCATGACTTTTTATGAGCACTCCCTGTCAGTACCAGCTGCGCTGGGTAGCCATGGATGCCAATTCAGGTAATTGGTTTGGACAAGCTAGGAAGTACTGTTATGAACAGCTCTATGGTGACTTGAAAGGATGGTAATACTTAGCAGAGAGAATTAACAACTGGGAGCAATGTTGGTTGTGGGGATTTTTTTGTTTGTTTTTTTTGCAGTATACCTGGGTCCAGGGAGAACAATTGCTCACAGCCTCTTACAAACACTCACCAGACTAAATTCTCACAGCTAAATGGGAAAGAGATAATCTGATTTGGGAACTTGGTTAAGTCTAAGGAATGACAGTTTCAGGAAGTTTCATGTTATCAGGATTTGGTCATGTAATACCTTCCAGCAGAAAATTAAGTATTTAGAGATCTTAACATGCTTGCGAGGGTAGGTGTGTGATAATCAAAAATTATGAATGATGTATTGGCATATTACTTCTAGACATAGGTCAGAATTCAGGAAGTGGCATAGTTTAAAAAAACAACAACAACAACTCAATAAACAGACCAATGGTCCTTAGCTCTTCCTTGTTCATCTGCAATGCTGCAGCAGGCACCACTTCTGAGTGCTGGAGGTTGAGACACCTTCAGCCATAAAATATACCAGGCCTTGGACGAGCTGAATTGCAGCATGTCTTTAATTAAGCTTGTAGTAAGCAGAAGGATGTAATCTCAAAGTATGACTGTTATCCTAATTTATTAAATAAAAAAAAATCCAAAAGCTCTTTACGAGCATTTCCCAGTTTCGTTATATCTGGTTATTTAGAATATCTAGGTTCCTGAGAGACTCCTGTAATGAAAAGATAAATTAGGTGGGTCAGTCAGAAGGTAACTGGTTTTGGTTTGTTTACTACATACTATGCCATTTAAAATTAGTGCAAAACCCAAATGTCTTTAACTCACTAAAAGGAAAGTCTTCTCAATAAACTGCCTGGATTATTTTCAGCTGAAAACAGACAGTTAATTATAAAATGAGTATTTCCCAATGTTCAAATGTGACTAAATTTCAGCCATACTCTGGAATTAAAATGGTGGATGTGATCAGAAGAGCACTTGACATTTAAAACCTTAACTGTGGAATTCTAAGTTCAAGCATCACTTTATGTATGAACTTGAGGGTTTTGATTTTCTTTTTTTTTAAATAGGGGATTAAAATTTGGTTATTAGGCCTTTTTAGATAGTGTTACTTCAGGCTGACTTAGTTCATCAGCACAAGTCCTTCTGTGGGTGTTCTGTGTACTCAGCACTTTCCAGCAGCTCAAAAGGATTAGGAGTATTTGCAAGCAATAGTTAAAAAAAACCTAAACAAAACCCTTAACCAAAAGGGAAGTATCTACAGTGTGGCTTGTACTAGGTTTAATGAGGTTAGTTACACTGGTATCATGGGCTTTAGTCTTTACTTAAATATCTATGCTTTCTTAGATTAGGTGGATTGTTGCAATTAATTTCAGTGTTGAAGACTGAGACACTTTAACACAATTCTAAAAACCAAAATCCACAAACATCAGGTCAGATTTCCACATAATAGAAAAATGCTGTCTCCCACTCATATTTTTTAAATCTAGTTTGTGGTGCTGCCGAGTTTTTCTAAGTCAAATTTAGATTTTTCAAGCACCGTAAAGTAAGTCCAGAAATAAAGCTGTTTACTGCAATATATAAAAAAGCATTTACACACAGGATGATATTGCTTGCAGCCAAGTGCCTTCTGAATGTATAACCAAGAAGTAGTGTTCCAGGGCACAGAAACACATCACACATGAAAAGTTAACATTTAACTTTGTCTTATAAGAGATACCATCTAGTACCTGTTGCTACTTGTTTCATATTAATGAATGTCAAGGATATTGCACGAGACTGGAAAAGATTACAGTAGCTGAACAGAAAATGGGAAAACCAGTCTTACTAATGAACATTTTATTCTGGAAAGCATCTGCTGCTGGCTTCCAGAGGGAGGGAAGGGCCTGCATGTTGAAGCAACTGAGCACAACTACTGCCATGAGGTTAGTGGGAGCTGTGTGGCTGCTTAATATTCTCAGTCCCCTTGTTACTCATAATTGCTCAGAGCTCAGTTCAGATGCAGCAGCTGCATTTTGTGAGGTCCTGCATTTACCTGTTCTGGTTTGTGGGTGGTTTGTTTTTTTTTTTTTAATATGTCAGCTAAGATCAACAAGAATGATTGAGAGGCTTGCCTGAGATCATACACAAGTGACTGCAGCTGGGTAAGGCCCAGAATTCTCCTAGTTCCCAGACTTCAGTGTAACCACAAGACCGCAGTGCTTTAGTTGAACTTCATCCTCAGCTGGAACTTGGCACAAAGAATCCCAAAGAAAGAATTTCCTTTTGAAGTATCTTCTAAATGTTCTAACTTGTTTTGTCCTTTGTATCCCACTAGTTCAGGAAAAATAACTTTTAAAGTCTTGGTTCAACTGTCTAAGTAAATGCTATATGCTCCTAGAGTTTTTCTTAATTTTCTTTTTCAAAATTGGTAGCTTGAAGTTTGCCAGAATGCAAGTGGCTGTGCAGTCTGCTGCTACATGGACATCAATGGAAGGAAGATACCACAAAAAATCGTCCTCCTGTAAAGCAGAAAGCACACTGACTGCTAATAAAATACATTCCATTTCTGGGCAGGAAGCCTTTCTTTGCCAGGTTCTTATAGTTCAAAGTGCTCCTCTTCAGTAATTGTCTAGACACAAGTCATGAGTGGGAAATGTGAAGAAGTGTAAAGGTAAATGTGCCCTTAATGTCTGGGGGAGGGAGGGGGGATAAAAACTTAAGAAAATGTGTCAGGAGTATCTTTGATCTGCCTTCTCCAATGAAAGCTGACAGGACAGTTTTGGAAAAAACAATGGGTTTTTAAGAATAAAAGCAATTATCTGTTTAAATGAGATGTCATTCATGAAGCTGACAATTCCATAGCAATGTGCCTGGAGTATCTGTTACCTTCTCCTCCTCTTTTGAAGTTCAAAAGTGAGCCACCTCAGCCAAGTGCATGGACTCTCTCAGCGGAAACATTGTTTTGTATTTGTAAAGCTTTTCTTCCTATAGAGGTAGTGTTACAGATTTGGTTGAAGTGAGGTGGTGTAAATCCCTCAGTCTGCTGTTGCCTGTGAGGCATGAGCACAGGACAGTCTTAACAGTCTTGCCCAGAGGGTGAATAACATGATAGGCATATAAGAATTGTTTTAATTTGTGCATTTGCAACTCATTTGTGTAAGCTTGGATAGCTCTACTTTCTGAGTCAAGAGCTATACCTATAAATAATAGTGCTGCTCTAACTGTACCTCAAATGCAGGAGTTTGAACTATCTGTGAACAACTTCTATCTGGATGCTTTAATTTTTAATGCAAACATGCTGTGTGCTTGTGTGCTCCTTGCAGTTTTACCTGTCCTGTATGTAGCTAGTAGCACGCTAACTCCTGTATAACAGCCAGGAAGCTTTTTAGCTGGAGCCCCAGTTTACCTATCTCACTAGCTCAGGCTTGGTGCTTTTGGATCTCGCTGGTGTGAGTGCAGGTGTGTCTGTAAAAGATGATGTGGACATAGCCCACACACGCTGTGCCAGAGTGACAGCAGTCCACGGATACAGTTTGCTGCTGTTGCTCAAGCAAATACCAGTATCACAAGCTGCCTAATCTCACCACTGCGTAACAGAGGCAATGTCCTTGAGCTCTGACAGCTAACACACCAGTACTTAGACACAGGTCAACTATTTACATACAGTAGAAAAACTAAAAAGAAGTAACCCTATTTTAAACTGGATTTACCTAATTAAAAATAGCTAACTTTGAGACTAGTTAAAATACTGTATGTTATAACACAGGAAGAGTACATCTACAGTGTGTTTTGCTCTGGTATTCAAGGTGTTTTTAAAGGTCTTTATGATTGGATGTGATGTTACCTATAGAACACGGAGGCTTCTGTTGCAAGTCTAATTAAACAGCTCAAATGGGATTCATATTGTATAACTTCAGCCACAAATTATTTTAAGAAGTGTTTTTCAAAGGTGCATCACAGTGAGTGCAACAGAAGTTCATTTTAAGAAAGTTAGTCTGATATCGTAGTCCAAGCTGTCTAGAATGCAAAACATGAAATGATATACTGTTGAAATTTAATTTTTTTCCTAAGAACCTCAACCTATGACTTCAAAAGTTACGTGACCTGCCCACCCTGAATTTGAAAATACTGCCTCGAAAACATGCTGCCTGAGATCCTTAACATAGAGGCCTTTTTAAAAAAACCCCACATGCTATAAAATCAAAGGGATTATAAAGTTAGAACAGTAAAGGAGAAGCTATATTGGATAACTATAGTCTAGAAATAGAGTCTTTTAACTTTTTTCCTTGAAAAAAGCTGGTGCAGAGAACACCACTGTTTTATCCTGACTGTTTAATAATGGCTAAGAATAATTAGTTATTTATAATAAATTAGGTCTGCAGTATAAATGAACATATGAACCTTTCAAAAAAGACATACTAACCTTTCTTTTAGAGTATCTAAAATGGATTTAAACTATTTCGATTCAATTAATCACTTGCAATTTATATTACTTTAAGAATCTTCTATACAGCAAATTGAACAGAAAAAAGCAAACATTCTAACAGCCCCTTTTCCCTAGAACAATTTTCAATTTAAATAGCTAGTTTAGCGCATTTGTGCACACTCTCCCCCTTTTTCTAAAGGTAGCACAGCCAAAAGACAATGCAAGAATTGGCATTTGTTGACTGACTCTGTTTTCTCCATCTGGTAAAGACAAGGGGAAGACAGACTTGAGACAGAATGTCCCAAAATGGAAAATGTGCACTTGATGTTTAGTTTGCCCAATATCCAGGGACTTTCTTCTTTTCCTTGGTTATAGTTTATAAAAACCCACTTTGCTCTGTCTCTGCATGTCACTCTGTGTTCAGTTACAAAAAGTTTTCAATTTCAGCTGTGGATGAATTTGTTTTGAAGCTTCCATTTTGCTTCACTGAACACAGTGCAAACCAAGGGAAGAAACTTAAGTAAAACCCAAACAGGAGCTCCCATTAAGAATATTCAAGCAGCACTTTGTATATTCTGTTTTCCACTGTCCTTATTCTGGGGAGGAGGAATCCTCATCTTCGTCTTCATCATTGAATGAGCATGGAGTTTCTTCCCGTGATTCAGAGTAGCGTGATGTTGCAGTGCTGGACTGTTGACTGCTAGGGTCAAGAAACTGCCCAGTTGCTAAGGCCACTTCAGCATCCAAACACAACCCTGGATTCTCACTATCAAAACAACAGAAATGTTGAAGTTTAGAGGATTTCTCATGAAGTTTTAAGCTTTCTTTTTGGACTCAGCTTTTCCTTTAGTTAAAGAAATGCTACCAACAAGGAAAAATCCAAAAGCTTTATAACTAACATAGCTAATTGGTATGAAAACTGCTAAAATATTGGGAAGTTGCATAAAAAAGATAATTGGGTGGCTTTTTCTTTCATAGCCAACTACTAGAATTATTCAAGCTGAAGAAAGCTTAAAAATAAGAAATTCATCACAGTTTTGTCAATACACAGAAATGTTTGCAATGTGAAATTAAGCTGTTAAATGCCATGAGGAAGAACCTGCTCCATAATCATCCCTCCTTCCATTTTTTTTAAGGTACAGGTAACCTCCAAGCAAAGTATGGTTGTTGAGGTGTTTTTTGGATGGGGTTTTTGCTGTTGTTGGTTTTTAATTTAAAATTTTGATTAGACTTTGTGGAATAAACTTCTTTCATGAGAGCTTAAGCAGCAGTGCACTTAGACACAAATGTTCTTTTATATTCTTCAGAAGTATTATCAGGCTTTTTTCCACATGTAATTATCTATTTGTAGTCCATGCCCAGGCAAGAATTTAAGGTTAGTCAGGAAAACTCTGTCCTTACAGTAAGGGCCTGAAAGTGATTGTTCTTTTGAAATAGATACAAAATAGCTAGTATGTTCAAAATTCAAAGCATGTTGATTTGACCTTTCAAACAGAAATATCAAGGAAGACAGAGTAGGAGACTTTCACAATCAAAAATCAACCATAATAGAAAGCATCTAATTTCCTTCATGTAAATGGTATGAAATAGTGAGGTTACTGAAAGTATCACAAGCATATATCTCTATCCTTGAATAAAAAAAATATTTTATTTACCTTGATTTAGCATCAGAAGTGCCTCCTGCTACCTCTAAATGTGAAACTGCTTGTGCTGAACTTGAAAGTAACCCTTGGTTTATCCATGAAAATCCTGCAGACATATCTAGAAGAAAGCATAATTGTATTTATGATAGTTACTTAATCTTTTTCCTCCTTTTACAATCTATTATTTTCTATGCTTACCAAACATCTGTTCTGTACAGCACGATAACAGTAAAATGGGATTGTACTATTTATATTTAATCTAGAATTGTTCTATAGGAGCAGGTAAGAAGAATAACTAAATGTGTTTGTTACATATGCTTTCTCATGTGTCCTTCTGTGTTCTTGTTAAGCTTTGGCTCCTTGAGATGTGACAGTGTACTGCCTAGCACAGGGACTGTTTTAAGGAGGTTGCCACAACTACATAAATTGTCTCACCATCCATTGGGATTCACAAGCTACCTTGTTTTATGCTGTGGAGACTTGTTAGCAGTGAGGTATTTAAATAATGTTATAAAGTAAGGCCAGCAAGGTTGATGTTCCTGCTAGCAGTGTCTTTGGAACATGACAGAAAACATTCGTAAGTGGCAGATTTAGGGTGATCGGTGAGTACAAAACAGATGAGTATGGAGGAATGTGGACATAGCTGGATGGCTTTCATTAAGATTGCCCTAAATGCAGGTTCGTGGTGTGTTTTTTTTTTATGGAGAACGTGTTCTGACAGTGTCCTCCTGTCTTTGCAGGAGGAGGCTGAACCATTTGGAATGACTGCATTGTATTTAGATTAATAAAGTGGATTAGAGATGTATCACAGTGTTTCCTGGTCTTTTGAAGGGGTGTACCTGTGCGTACATGCTTACTATTCCAGAAGAATAACAAGTCACTGCTAGTAATCTAGTGTTTTAGTAACATTTTGGGATAATAGCTAGTTAGCTTTTCTTTTTGAAGAGCAAGGTGAAGGAAAGATGGATTTTACATAGAAGGCAGAAAGAAGGTTCACAGATGCATATCACTGCCTTCTACTTTCATTGCCTTATTATTTCTAAAGTCTGTTTTCCAGTGGGCCCTGAGGAGCCAGGGAAAAGAGGAACTTTGTGAAAGGTGGGGAGTTTAAGAAGCCATTTTCTGTCTGGAAAAGACTGGTAAAACAGAAGTATGCCTACAATGAGAAGACTTACTACTTCTAGCAGAGGAGATAAATCACTAATAGCTACGGTTATGAACCAGGGAAAGCAGCTTGGAAGAAGCTTCCCAAGCTGGTACATTCCAATCTAGGAATGGCATCTTTATTATGAACTAGGCATATCTTGCAGGAGATAGATTTGTTAGAAATTTGTACTTTACATGAGAAGGTTCTACAGGAATACCCTCAACAGCCTTTTGTAGTTAATGCAAAATAAAAGTACTGCATATCATTATTGTTGATAGCTGAACAAACTCATTTGTTCAGTGGGTACTCTTGTCTCTTGAGTTCCAACTCCAGCCCATTGGCCATTCAAGGCTTGTTGTGCAGGTAGATGGATCCCAGAGCACTTCATGCAGAGAAAGTGTTGTCATCTAGAGGTCCTAAACTGCACCACTTTCTTTGCCTGCTGCCTTAGTGGGATGTGTACGAGTGAGATGGTGTTACTACAAGTATTAGTACCTCAGGATTTTTATTGCCTGCTTTTTTTATCTGTAATCTCCTTTCTAGGAGTGAGGACTCAACTGACAAAGGTAGGACTTGGTTTTGCATTAACTGCCTGTAGCCTATGCATGGCTTAAAAGGCAGAGGACGTTACTTTGGATATGGTTCTCCAAGAGTTTCTGCTTGTCTCAACCAGTGGCATATTTCTGTTTATCCAGCAATCTCACTTCCTCCTTTACACTTGAAAGGTTCTGGTTTGAGCCCCAAGCTAGACAGTTCTACAATGCTAAATTGTCAGAAACTCCTCTGCCTGATAAAAAGCCTGCAGTTTAGTA
>VZTO01027669.1:25136-68879 GCA_013400615.1 Syrrhaptes paradoxus
ATAACAGTAAAATGGGATTGTACTATTTATATTTAATCTAGAATTGTTCTATAGGAGCAGGTAAGAAGAATAACTAAATGTGTTTGTTACATATGCTTTCTCATGTGTCCTTCTGTGTTCTTGTTAAGCTTTGGCTCCTTGAGATGTGACAGTGTACTGCCTAGCACAGGGACTGTTTTAAGGAGGTTGCCACAACTACATAAATTGTCTCACCATCCATTGGGATTCACAGGCTACCTTGTTTTATGCTGTGGAGACTTGTTAGCAGTGAGGTATTTAAATAATGTTATAACGTAAGGCCAGCAAGGTTGATGTTCCTGCTAGCAGTGTCTTTGGAACATGACAGAAAACACTCATAAGTGGCAGATTTAGGGTACAAAACAGATGAGAATAGTTGAATGTGGACATAGCTGGATGGCTTTCATTAAGATTGCCCTAAATGCAGGTTCGTGGTGTGTTTTTTTTTTATGGAGAACGTGTTCTGACAGTGTCCTCCTGTCTTTGCAGGAGGAGGCTGAACCATTTGGAATGACTGCATTGTATTTAGATTAATAAAGTGGATTAGAGATGTATCACAGTGTTTCCTGGTCTTTTGAAGGGGTGTACCTGTGCGTACATGCTTACTATTCCAGAAGAATAACAAGTCACTGCTAGTAATCTAGTGTTTTAGTAACATTTTGGGATAATAGCTAGTTAGCTTTTCTTTTTGAAGAGCAAGGTGAAGGAAAGATGGATTTTACATAGAAGGCAGAAAGAAGGTTCACAGATGCATATCACTGCCTTCTACTTTCATTGCCTTATTATTTCTAAAGTCTGTTTTCCAGTGGGCCCTGAGGAGCCAGGGAAAAGAGGAACTTTGTGAAAGGTGGGGAGTTTAAGAAGCCATTTTCTGTCTGGAAAAGACTGGTAAAATAGAAGTATGCCTACAATGAGAAGACTTCCTACTTCTAGCAGAGGAGATAAATCACTAATAGCTACGGTTATGAACCAGGGAAAGCAGCTTGGAAGAAGCTTCCCAAGCTGGTACATTCCAATCTAGGAATGGCATCTTTATTATGAACTAGGCATATCTTGCAGGAGATAGATTTGTTAGAAATTTGTACTTTACATGAGAAGGTTCTACAGGAATACCCTCAACAGCCTTTTGTAGTTAATGCAAAATAAAAGTACTGCATATCATTATTGTTGATAGCTGAACAAACTCATTTGTTCAGTGGGTACTCTTGTCTCTTGAGTTCCAACTCCAGCCCATTGTCCATTCAAGGCTTGTTGTGCAGGTAGATGGATCCCAGAGCACTTCATGCAGAGAAAGTGTTGTCATCTAGAGGTCCTAAACTGCACCACTTTCTTTGCCTGCTGCCTTAGTGGGATGTGTACGAGTGAGATGGTGTTACTACAAGTATTAGTACCTCAGGATTTTTATTGCCTGCTTTTTTTATCTGTAATCTCCTTTCTAGGAGTGAGGACTCAACTGACAAAGGTAGGACTTGGTTTTGCATTAACTGCCTGTAGCCTATGCATGGCTTAAAAGGCAGAGGACGTTACTTTGGATATGGTTCTCCAAGAGTTTCTGCTTGTCTCAACCAGTGGCATATTTCTGTTTATCCAGCAATCTCACTTCCTCCTTTACACTTGAAAGGTTCTGGTTTGAGCCCCAAGCTAGACAGTTCTACAATGCTAAATTGTCAGAAACTCCTCTGCCTGATAAAAAGCCTGCAGTTTAGTATCCTGAACCTGCTCGTGAAGAGGGCAGAGGAAAGTGTGTCAAAATGAAGAAATGGGCAGCAATGTGTAATTAGGATTGTGACCCTGGGATGCCATCTTAAGCAGGTGCAAGTGTTGTGTTAGAAATAACATTGCTCCTTCCATAGTAAGAATCTGGAGAGTATGGTGGTCAGAGTGCAGTCTGTTGTATGTCCATCTCTTTTTCTGGATTACTATTTAGCTAGCACAACACTTTAATGGAAATTTTTACTGTAAGTTATGGTTAAGCTGCTGTATCCTCTACTCTTGCTCTCTTTTGGGAAACAAGAAAAATTAAGGTCAAATCATGTGAGTTTTAGAAGTTTGGATCAATTATGACAATTGAGCAACAGAAGAATGTGTTACAAACATCGCTGAAGATGTACGTAGTATTTTTCTTTATGGTATTTAATATGCCTTGGCTTCTGCTGGTTTCAGTGGCAGCCAGACACGTGAGGATCACACCAATATGTATTAAAAAAAATCAATACATTTTTGCTAAAACATCATGAAACATATGGAAAAACCTGCAAGACATTACTTTTATAAAATTTGGACACTTGAAGAATGGCTAAAACACATGATCCTCCTGCAAAGAAAATACACTAATAAGGTTTTGATGCACACAACAGCAGTTCCAAACAAATTATTGGGCATGTTTAATGCAACTAGAAGTTACCTTTTTTTTTTTAAAAAAAAGCTGAGATGGTCCAAGATTTTTTGTCAATTTTAAATTTCTTTTATGGAACTGGTTTAGACTTTGATTCTTCCAACTATTTCTCCAGTCCTATTAGCAAACCACGAGTCCTCTTTGCCATTTACCTCTTTAATTCTCTCCCCTATCATTGGGTGGGGGCAGGGACTGTGTGAGCGGGTGTGTGTGGTTTGGCCCCCAGCCAAGGGCCAACCCGCCACAGGGGTGACCGAGTTTATTTCAAAAGGAACTAAAATGAACTACTAATCACTAGTTTAGACATGTAGTTTTACTGCTTAATCTTTAAAAACTGGTTTTACTCAATAAATAGTGTAATGACACAGATTTTTTTTCAAATCTGAAGAATCCCTATTCTCTGAAGATAAATTAATGCAGGTTTAAGTTGAAATAGAAATTTTAGTTTGCTCCTCGATACATGGGAGCAATTAAGTAAGAAGACTGCAACATTATTAAAAGATATGGGTTTTGCTCCTTGCCCCTTTTCCACCTTGGGGGTAAATCATGTGGTAAATAATTTTTAGTTGAATGAACTTGCAAGGAACAAATCAACGCATCTTTCAACTTCTCTTTTTGGCATGAGAGCAGCCTTATAAAGACTCAGTGTGTAATTTCAAAATTGACCAAAATTAAAATATGAAATCTTAGTTTTAAAACCCACAGGACAAGGGGACCATCTATGATAAACCTTCCAAAATTAACTGTAAAACAACTAATTTATGTACCTACCCTGCTAGCTCCCGTGTCACTTCAAATGTTGCATACCTATATAGGTTAATATCATTAAATTTGCATCAGTTAACTAAGTTACAAATCTGATCAGGAACAATATTTAGAAGTTTCATCTAACTTACCTGTGATGTAGCCTTCTAAAGCTTTTGGCACCAGTGATTTTGCAGTTCTTAGGTCCTCAGCTGAACATTTGCCTGCCTCAAGCCCAAAGGACATTCCCATTCTCTTCAGCACCTCACTGTCATCATGGATCTCAAAAGTGTTATCGAAATTAAAGAGGTATTCAAATCTGCATGTAAAAAGTCAAAGTGAGATGGTTTCAAAAAGAACACAGCTTTGCTTTTTTTTGCCTACTCTTCACCTTTTTTTCTTTTTTTTTGTATGCACTGGGTTAAGTGTCTAGAATTGTTCATTATCTGTAAAGGGTCCTTAAGGAAAAAAAAGTGCAGCAAATACTTGTTTCTCTTCTGCTTCTGTGACCAGCATGCCTACAGGGTTCAAAATGGCACTTTCTCAATTAAAGTTACTTCACCACTGCAGGAAGAATGTCTATAATTTTCTACCTCATTAAACAGATTGAAAGGAGAAGAGGGAGGCCTTACTAAACATAAAACTTCACTTGTACTAAATCCAATAGTTCTAAAGGTCACCTACAGCTCTGACACCAAAATAACTATTTTGGTTTTGCGTCTTTTACATTTCACTTTCTGTTCTAATGTGCAATGCTCCTCCTGTGAACTGACCTATTTACCTTGGTATAATTTTGCTTTTTGGGATGCATTTGTATGCAGCTAGGAAAGCAGTCTATTCGGAGTCCTGTATGTTCACAGCCTACCATTTCTGCTGCAGGACTCTCAAAATGTTTTTCATTGCATATAAAAGTGGAAATAGTGATTTAAACTTAAGACAGCTTTAAGAAAAGTAGGGTCATCTAGACTGGCCTTATGCTATGATCACAAGCTGTTAAAAGTCTGGACAGCACTGACCCAGGGATTACAATATAAGGCTAGTTTCCCAGGGCCTCATTTTCTGATGACAAAACAAACCTTTATCCCTGGAAAGGTGACTCATCCATGAGATGCAGTCTTTAAAAGCTAACTCACTGCTGGGTCTTGTATTAGCTCTCCAAGCTCATGTCATGTGGATTTTCTTGGTATGTTTTTTTAATAGTCATTTTGTTATACCCATCCAGTAAGTTTGGAAAAGTAACGTCTCAGTACCTATACACAAAATTTTAATCTAGTAATCTACATGCTTTGTACTAGGTGTAATTGTCAGTTACAGACATAATTTCTTTTGTGACATGTATGGTACTACTTGTAAAACCTACTGTTTATGCAGCTATATTTAAGTGTAACCACATTAAAAGGGAAAATAAGATGTGTCAGTATACCTTTAATTGGTGCAATTACATTCCTAGACTGGTGCAGCTAAAGTCATGTAACTATGTTTACACAAACGGGATGTTTAGTTTTTGTTTTTTGTTGACCAGTGTCACACCAAGTTAGTACCAGCAAGCTTTGTAGCAACTAGGTAATAACTGAATTCAGCTTTTATGGTACAGGCTTAAAGCTGTGTTTATTGATGGCTGTGTATTTCTCCTCCCGTGTTGTGGTCAAACACTGTATGTCAGAAAGAAGCATAAGTCCTTTTTTCCCCCATAAGTTTCCAAACAAAAGACCTTACACTAATATTTCTCCAGTATAATTTCTAGCAACCTGTGGTGTCTGACATAGGAAGGCCCTACACTTCTACCTTTGCTATTAATAGCTATTTGAGGATTTTATTTCAGGGACTTGACATGACTCCTTTTTGAACTTAAGTGACCTTTTGGCATGAACAACATCAAATGCTAAGATCTGCTAGACTGTTACTTTTTTGTCTAAAACCTGTCCCCTGGTATCTTTTCTTAATGTCTCTTAATTGTAACTTTAATAGTAACCGCATACAGTTTTTCTCTTTGCACATTCCCCACATCATCCATGATTTTACAGGCACCTGTGAATCCCCTCTTTCCTAGGCCAAAGAGTCCATCTGTTCCTTCTGTGAAAGCCTTTTCACTGCTTCATTCATTGTTGCTGCCCTCCTGTGTCTTCTGGTTATGCTATGCTTTTCCAAGAACAAGAGAGCAACAGTATTCCAGATATAAAAACACTATACACATCTAGTTTTACATTGTATTCCTTACTGTTTTTCCTAGTAATTCCCTGCATTATTTTGGCCATTATTGAGAAATCATGGGTTTTTTTGTTTTTGTTTTTGTTTTTGTTTTTTGTTCTCATAGAATGATCTACTGGGCTGCCATCTTCTCATTCAGTGCTAGATCCAGAGGCGAACACTGTATATTCAAGTGCAGATTTGATCAACAGTGAATTTAATCTGGATTTTCTGCTCTTGTAGGCAGTTCTACCTCTAAGGGTACAAGAGCTTATATCCTACATGTTTTCTCTAATGTATAGCATTGTATCTCCAGTTTAATCTGACAACTTCAAAGCAGTAGTGCTGAAGTTTCAGTATAAAATCTTTTAACTTTTGAACGACTTGTAACCTAAATACAGAGCACAGTTTAATGCAGTACGAACTGTATAGTATGCCTATAAAATAAGGGTCTAGTTAAATCAATATTAATCCTAAAATTCCTAACTTGCTGAACTGCAGTGCTGATGAGAGTATTCCAGAAGTTTTGTCACAGAATTTATTTGACTTCAGTCCAATTTTCTACAAAAATTCAACTTTCAATAGTATTGTTCTTTGCACATTGGTGCTTAGGTTACTAGAGACCGTCTTTCTTTGCTGTATGTTAATTGACTTGAATTTCAGTACAGATTTGTATAGCACAGAGTGAAATCTGTAATCTACAGTATTAAAGCAAAGCCAGCTATTTTCAGCTAATAAACTAGCTGTGGTCTGATTAACAGTTAACATAACAGTACCTCATATTTTCAGCCATATTTTCACAGGATGAAGAGCAAAAGCACACAGAAGTAAGTGGAAGATTTTCAGATTATTATTATAAGAGTTCAAATATAGAAGTTTGCTTAGACAGACAGTATTTCAAATTTATCATTTCCTCCCTTTTTTTCCTTAGAAGAGCTAGATGCAACTTTTTTGCTATTAAAAGACACTATCAAAATTGTCATTATCACCTCTAGTATGTTACTTTTGTGTTACATGGACCACCTTGTGTGTCTGACTAAATACATTTACGGCATATTAAGACTAGGAACTCAGAAGCACTACCACACGGCTTCATTAAAAGCTAGGGCTGTCCTCGTATATAATTTGATTCAGTTATTTCTCCTGTGCAGTGAATGCTCTTTGAAATGTCAGTCTGAAGTGCTTTTTACAACAGTGCAAGTCAGCCTGTTTTAATTAGTGGTTGTAAAGCAATGTTGATAAACTTATTCCTATTACTTGCTGCGGTTGCACTAAATATTAAAAAAGACCCCACAACACCCCCCTTGAAGTGACAGTAGCGAATTTAAATACATAATTACTTTCAGTAAACTAGAAACATGTCTCTCATTTGGTCAAAGAAAAATTCCAGTGCACAAAGAAAATAAAATTGTAAAAATTGATTCCATAAACACTCACTTATCAGTTGATATGCTGCAGTCTATGACTGTTCTTTTGCTAGTGTTGACTATTAGGAAAGGCAGCTGTATTGTTGAGTTCAAAGCTGGAGGGCCTTGATTTTGTTGTTCATTTTGCTGATTTCTTTGTACCAAGTTTTTGAATGCTATTTGCTGTAGAAAGAAAGAAAAAATGATCACTGACAATAAAAAACATCAATGTTTCCAGTAAGTGGAACTTCATGGGTCTTATTTACCATCTCTCAATACCTCCAGTAATTTTCTGTCAAAAAGTTAAGTTGTGACCCGACTTCCTCTTTGCACTAGTGAGGATCACCAGAATTTAAACACAAATTTTCCACACATATCCTGACTACGCCCCCCTTGCAATCCCTGGAGAAAAAACTAGAAAGGCGCAATAAGGCTTGGTGGAGAATGCTTCCCCGTTCCTTTTGAAAAGACACTGGAGTCAGAGGTCTTCTCTGTTATTTTATATTCTTAATTACCTCAGATTAGGAGCTAGGTACACTGAAACAAAAGTTAACAGAGCTTACAGCATTCCTCCACTTCCCATGATCTATAGTCTCTTCCCCTTCTCATCCGTAACTCTTTTTTCCCTCTTAAGAGTGAGTTTTGAAATTTTCCTCTGAAAGTTCTTAAACAGGTGCCATTTGTGACACCACTCACTCTCTGCTGAATTATTATATCTGACTGCCTATGTGTGAAAATGTGTGGTTTTAGGAAATGTTATTTGAGGGATCAGAAGTCAGCGTACTTACCCACTTTGAGGCAGTACTTATTCCACTTAAGGGGAAGAGATGGATAGACAGAATCCCAAAGGACTGGTAAACCGTTTGACAATGAACATAATCAAGGAAATAATGACAGCTGTAGATACCAAGGGAGTGCAACTCTTGTCATTTTCAGACTAACAGTTAAGCCTAAACTGCCTTATTTTCACCAGGATAATTTCATGTTACTCTTGGAGAAGCTGCTAATTTATAAGGTCAGACAGATAGAACCAGAATCGTGCCCTAAGTAGAGAAACAGTTTTTGGTGATGAAAAAAGGAGAAGCATCAGATATTTAAAAAGTTTCAGTGCGTATCTAATCACATCAAAATTATATCAATACAGTTGTACCAGGAAAAAAATATAGCCTTAGTGCCTGTAACCTCATAAAAAAAGATGATTGCCTTTACATTACTGAAAGACTGCACAGAGCAAAACACTTAAGAATGCTCATAACTGTATTTAGGAAATGTTACTTTATAAGGAAAGGTGTATTTGAAATGTATCTCTGCAATCGAAGCCAAAACTCAAGTCATCCCAAAGGTGCATGTCAGAATGTAAAAGAGCTGGATTCGCCAGCCTGCCGCTCCTAGGATCCAGAAATGTCTGTCTCCCCCACAATAACTCTATGCATTTACACAAGTTCAGTTGCAAATTTCATAGCTTAGAATCAAAGATAAATTTTCCAATAAGAACTACTCGGAGAAGGTAACTCTTGGGAGACCTGGAGTCAACAAAGGGGACTCATGCGTTGTTCCCATTCCCACTAATGCTGACAAAGCTTCCACAGAACACTTGCAAAAGCTTGTGGCACGCAGATGCAGCGTGCTGTTCTACAATAGGTAAAAATGAACCAGAATGTGAGGGTAAAAGGTCCCCTAACTAGAATCCAGAAAGGTCACAAGCATAAAACTTTTCCCCCTAGTATATCATAGCTGCTAAATAAATCTAGAAAGAACTTCAGAAGTCCTAACATGTCAGATTTGCACTTGATAATTTCATTTATAGAAAAAAAACAATTAAATATACCTGCAACAGCAGTTCTTGTAGTTGGGCTCGCTTCTGTTTTATCCTTTCAATCCGCTTCTGTTTTTCTATCTTAAAATATAAATGTATCAAGATATTTACTTAGTTATTTTGTCTGTTCCATTGTGCCAAACTGTAGCTTCAGAGCTACATCAGTGTGCTAGCACCATTGCAAAAATCCATACCTTCTTTGTAAATGGTGGTGAATTCCATGGCATGGTAAGTAAATTGCAAGTGTCTTTTCAGCCCTACCCATTTGCGATGTATTTTCTTATTTTTCAAATAGACTAATCACATAGTCATGAGTTTCTCCATGTTCTGACAAACTGTAATTTCTCTCTATGCCAACAATTTCAACTCCAGTAAAGAATCCATTATTACAAGAGACTGTATTACAAGACACCCATTCCTCCTCTTTTTTTATTGTGCACTGAGTGCCGATTAGCATCAAATTAAACAGTTGCTTGAAGGGATGCTTTGGGTTTTCTTTTCTTCCTGCCCTCCAGTTACAAGCAACTGGACATAAATGTGTGGAGACTGGGCTCAGGATCATCACCTGCATCTTTCCAGTGACCGCCACTTGGTGTTTGGACTACTCATTTGAGACTTGATTAAACTAACAAGATTTCAGCAACAAAAAGGAGGTAGAGGTGACATTTTCTGCATGAGCACAGAATCCATTTCTTGCAACAGTTTTGTCAATGCCAGTTTATGGGGTGAAGCTATCTTCAACCTAAGCATGCAGTGTGTGGAGCACCAATAGTACTGGATGCCTACTGACACTGCAGATAAAACCAACGCTAATTTTAGTGCTCTGGGGCAACACTGAAGAATTGGACAGTAGTCATCATGTCTGAAAGGTATTTTTCTCATCATCCTGTTGATGCCAGCACTGTATCGCTGCTCCCCAAAATATTAAACCCTTAAATTACCTTTTCATTCAGCTACTAAAACTAAATGATGCAGTCTTGTAAAACTTAGCTGGCCTAAACCCCCCTATTTTATTAACAATGTTGGTTTGTGATGGTTCCCCCATGTGCATTTTAATGTTTAAAATGCTTACTTCAGAGCACAGTAGATGACTCTGAAAACCAATAAACAGTACAGATATCATTTAGACATGGTTTCTATATAACAAGCTTTTTGTACCGATTTCTCGTTTTTGTACTGATAATCTTATCATGGAATTACACTGTAAGAAGAGTTGTCACTTTATACAGCTTTAAAAGCAAATTTAATTCTAATTTTCACACTATGAAAATGCAGCTTTATTTTCTATTATTTTCTATTATGTCATAGGAAGCAACATTTTAAGAAAATACACTTGGCTTCCATTTTGTGCAAATGTAATTAGATCCTGAAACAGTGAATAGCATATGACTATTGTAGATGACACAATGAAATTCAAGTTCCATAATCTGTAAAAATGACCTATACTGAAGATAATGCATTCACATGAAAGCATATAAAACGTAGATTTATCCATTTAAAAAAAAAAAAACAATTGATGTAAATGAACCTGCACAAAAGAATTGTTCCGTACTGGACAGGCATCCCACCCACCTTTTAAGATATTTTTTGTCACAAGTATCACAGATGTAACACATACTGAGATGTATTTGCAGATAGTCATTACAGCACTCTGCAGTGAATACCATAACTTGTGCTTTTTATTTATAGAGCATTTGGCCTGAAGGACAAGCAGCATTTGTGCATATAAATTCTGGCATCCCTGCAAAAACATGGTAACTCTTAGCCTGCTGGAAAAATAATGTAAATAACCAATAAGTACAACTTCATTTTTTTTCCTTGATAGTTCATAACTAGTATTTGACTAGGATTTGGAATTGTTTTTCAATTTAATTTCCTTTGAATGGCATTTCCAAGTACAGACATTAATAGAAAATTGGTCTCCTTTTAAATGTATACCATTGTGTAAGCATAACTGCACTATAAATTCTTTTGACTTCTGGATAATTCAGGCTACTACAGACTTTAATCTTAAAAATAATCCCTGATTTAATCAATNAAAAATGACCTATAATGAAGATAAAGCATTAACATGAAAGCATATAAAACGTAGATTTATCCATTTAAAAAAAAAAAAAGAGTCCTGGAGTATAATGATTGAGCATATGTATACTCCTTGGGTGGATGTATCTTCTAAGTTGCTGCCATGGACAAGGATAGTAAAAGCTTTTTTGTCACCAAATCTAGAAAGACAATTGATGTAAATGAACCTGCACAAAAGAATTGTTCCGTACTGGACAGGCATCCCACCCACCTTTTAAGATATTTTTTGTCACAAGTATCACAGATGTAACACATACTGAGATGTATTTGCAGATAGTCATTACAGCACTCTGCAGTGAATACCATAACTTGTGCTTTTTATTTATAGAGCATTTGGCCTGAAGGACAAGCAGCATTTGTGCATATAAATTCTGGCATCCCTGCAAAAACATGGTAACTCTTAGCCTGCTGGAAAAATAATGTAAATAACCAATAAGTACAACTTCATTTTTTTTCCTTGATAGTTCATAACTAGTATTTGACTAGGATTTGGAATTGTTTTTCAATTTAATTTCCTTTGAATGGCATTTCCAAGTACAGACATTAATAGAAAATTGGTCTCCTTTTAAATGTATACCATTGTGTAAGCATAACTGCACTATAAATTCTTTTGACTTCTGGATAATTCAGGCTACTACAGACTTTAATCTTAAAAATAATCCCTGATTTAATCAATGTCAATTTTTGTAAGGGAAGCAGGGTTTTTTTAAACTTCATGTAATGTTTACGAAATAAAACTGAACTAGGCATACATAAACATGTCCTTTCAGTTTATACATATATCAAAAGTTGTATTTTCATAGTGTGCAAGAATCAAAACCAATCAGGTTCAAGCTGAGAAAAAACCCCTCTTCTAAAGAGCAGCTCCATTGTCACAACTGTGAACTATACAGAATTTCCCATCTACCTCACTTTACCTCTAGATTCTGACATTCCTGAGCTGAGTTTGTAGGCAGGCCAATCCATCTGATTTCCTTCTTCTCCTTTGAAATTATGTTCATTGCCATCAGGACATTAAGGGCGTCGTAAACTCTCCGTCTAATATTTTTCTGATCATAAGCCTGCTAAGAAGACAATACAGCATTAATTACAACAGAAGAATTTAAAAAAGGAAAAAAAAAAGATTGAACATGGCCTTCATAGGTAAAACAGAAAAAGCCAAAATAACAGTTAAAGTCAGAGTGGTATTAAAACACGATGCCTTCATCTGTGCTACTGCTTGGATATCATGTGAGCAGGTTTGATGGCACATGGAAGCACCAGGCCTGCTTGAAGCCTCTGTGCAGCAAATTCCCATCACGGCAAGTCTGCTGCAGTTGAAAAGTCTGACCAGACCACATAACGGTGGGTACAAGAGTGGCCTTTTTTTAAAGATAGTTCTGTTGGCAGACTTCCCTATTTTGTTTATAATTCAGAGGGAGTTCAAGTGTTAATTTTAATTCTATATTTTTAAATTTCAGATGGTAAATCTTTGTATTTGGTAAGCAGTTAAGTAAGTAAAGGAAAATAGGGAGTGTGGCAGGACCGTGCAGCAACAAAAGGGACAGAATTCCATGACAAACCAGACAATTTTGTAGTGGTATAAAAAATTTCAACACATATTTGCTTACCGAGTCTGTAGCTAGGTGGCTGTTAGAATTTGTGAATTCTGATACCAGCTCATCAGCAACTTCGTTGTATGAAGTTGTTCCTTTACGTTGAACTTTTTCACATACTTTCATTGAAAAATGCCTCAGACCCTTCCCATTTTTATCTCCTTTTTTGCTTCTCTTACTGGAAGAAGAGTAATTATTTTAATATATTGAATGTTAATAAGCTACTTTGATACACAGAATAAGGTCAACCTTTTGCAATAGGAATCAGGACTCATGACATTATAAATGTAATGACAATTAAACTGTTCTGCTTTTTGGATCAGTTTCTTGTTTCTTACAAGTTGGCAAAAACGTACACTGGAGCCCTTTCCCCTTTCTTGGTGATTTCTACATCAATAGTATATTTGAACACATGTTACTGGGCAGATGCTAAAAAAAATGGATTTGTAGTTCCTCTCCAGGTAGTTTCACAAAAGAGCAACCAAAAAAAGGGCGAAAACCTCACAGGGTGTTCATGTGCCTGGAAGCCAGATTTACAGGGAACTCCAATGTTTGTGCTTAAAATAGCAAGGCTCAGACATCCCTGTTTACTACAGCAGAAGATACGTAATTCTCCTAATGACCAAGTTTAACATCTGTACCTTCATAGGTAAGACTGAGATACAAGAATCTCCTTTGGAGAGAGTAAGTACATAGTAATGGGTTTTTATGGTGCCAGATTAATAACTGGCAACTGTAAGAGTTATTTTCCCTTCATTTTCTCCCTCCAGAAAAGCATGAGCTTAGATAACAGTACTGGAAAAAAACAGGAGCAATTGGTTTTATCACACAAGCTGGATTTGGATGCATATTGCAACAGAAGTAGTTAAAAAGCTCAGCTGTGTGTTTTTGGTTTTTAATTACAGGTTTACAAGTTGGTTTGATAACATGTTTCAAGGAGGTCTGTTATTTTACAGAAAAAGGCCTAGTTCTGTTAATGGTAACAACCTAAGGAAAATATTAAAATACAAGAATGCTTTTAGAAGTTTTGAATGTATTTAAGAAAACAGAACCCTGGAAAGAAGGACAGAAGAAAAGGCAAGAGTGGAAAGGAACACCATAAGATTAAAAAAAACCCCAACAATCCTAGTCCCTATGCAGTTATTTGAGTAACCCCTGATAGATAAGCAAATAAAACCACCTTGATTGCATTCAGATAAGTTTTGGAAGCAAAGAAAAAGATCATCTGTTTACAAGTATTTGTCACATTGAAAACTACAATAATCCTATTTCTAAAGATGTGCTGTGTTTGTTCTTCACAACTCCCAGTATCATCTGTAACAGCAAATGTATTTATCAGGAAGAGAAATTAATTGTAACTACAAGGAGTAACACATACAACATAGCTTTTATGTGTGAAAACTGATGAAAGTGGGATCTGGACACCCATCTCTCTGAAGGGCAGATCTGAAGATGTAAATCAGGTATGACCATATACAAAGAATGTATGTTCAGTAATACTCACCTTTCTGAAAAATCTGATTCTATAAATTCTCGAGTCCGCTTTCTGTCCCTATGAAAAGACAATGCAAAATTAGATTAAAAGAATGTTATCTATTTAGACCAACAAAATCAGTGTATTTGGTGCCCAGCTGGGTACTAATGTTTGCTGTTACATATTTACTGAAAGGGGAAAATAGCACACACGCACAACTTGACAGCATTTGAGACACAGTGCTTAGGACTCAAGAGGTTGTCTGAGCTCACTGCCAGGCAAGTTCTGTTCACAATTTTGCCATGCTTTGCCCATATGATTGTAGGGAAGTCACTTCATCTGGAACTATAGGAAGTGCTGATGGGAGCTAGATAACCAACTGTCATCAAAAAGGAGAACCTGGGCTCCTCTAAAAATTCCTACTTAAAATTTCCCCATGTGTAAGTAAAATGCCTTTAAACAGTGCAACACAAGATTTATCCTATATTTTCAGGACATTGAATGTTTTTGTGTCATTAAACAAAAAACAAGGTAAAGCATTAAACACATTCATATTAGAGCTGATGCATACAGAGCTGAAGAGAGATACTCTGAAGAAGTAGACATGAATTTTCCACAGGAGTAGCAGTCACCAATCATTGCCAGCTTTCTTACAGTTCTGTTTATTACCTACAGCAAGCAGGCTTCAGAAGTTATATTCCAAACTTGTCTTTTATTCTTGCAGCTGATAGAATGCACGGTGCTGGAGAACTATCAGTAAAGTATTTCATGTTGTTACCCTGCAGTTTCAAAACCAGGACTCACAGCAGATACGTAGATAAAATCCTGACAGTGTTGCGAAGGGAGCTGAACAAGAGTGAAGGATTTGAAGACTCGTGCCATGAGAGCCTGCATATGTTTGTTTGTGCCATCTGGAAGCCATCAGCAGATGTCTTCCTTGGCAGTGACAGCCGGACGTTTGTCTTTGGCAATCCCTGTCCATGGTGCTTAACCACCCCTGCTGTGCGCCTCGGGGGCTGGCTGCAGCAGAGCCGTGGCAGGGGCTGGAGCAGTGACCCAAGAGCTGTCCCCTGGGCTGTAAGCCATGCTGATGGAGGCTGTATGGAGCCCTGAGAATGAATATGCTCTTGTTTCATTTGATTTGGGAAACAATTTGGAACCTCTGAAGAAGAGTAAACAATGGGTAAAGGAGTCTGGACTTAGAATCCTCTGGAACAGTCTTCAGCAAGGGCTCACCACTTAGGCTCAGCAATGCCACAGACCCTTCTCTACCTTTGTTCTTCAGTTGAAAATATGGACTATCGTAGGGACTTCTACAGGGATGAATATTGATTATCCAGTCTGGAGAATATCCATAACAATAGTTATGCTCATTGGAAATACTGTGCCTAGACGGCGACATATACAAACAGAAGGATGGTGCTTCTCCTTCTGAATGTTGGTGGTGGTGATTAACGCACTGCAACTGGGCTTCTCTCTGGGAATCTGCATCACCTTGGTTTGGAGGAAGCTTAAGAAAGCTAGTGGGCATTGATTCTCTGGTTTTGCAAGCTGTGAACAGACACTACAGCGTTTCCCTCCTCTAGGTACTGAAAGAGCGTCTGCCCGACCTCCACATTTCACAAAATTTGCAGAAACAAAGTAATCTTTGATAACTCCTTTTTCAAATAAAATCAGAACTAAGTGGATTTAAAGGGTATTTGAGGAGAGATAAACACATACTCAGCAGAAAGTGCAGCTTAAAAACTGCTCAGCTGGGCATGCAGTGTATTGAATGTACAGTAGTAATATTGCAACTGGGAAGTACAAGCCTATGACAATCCTTGTTTACAGCATAGAATGAAGGAAGTCAAGGTAAAACCATTACACTCTAATTTCTGCCATGTCCTAGATACTCCATATTCGCACCTCTGAAGCTGGAAAGCTACAACTGACATCCATCACCTGTTTAGAAAAATTAACCCAGATACAGAAATAAATTACTTTTTAATTTTCAAAGGCAAAGCACTACATCTATCTCGAGACAGGTAAGCTCAGCAGTATTGGTATTAAAAAAACCCCAATCCTTAGAAGAGATAAAGATAGTTATGTTACTCTGGAGTACCTCAGACCCCATGAAAACTTGTTGCTGCTGTAAAACATTAATAAAAATCCCAAATTGATTACATTCACAATTTTTCCATTAGTGCTTTATTCTTAAATGCCTCTTGAAGTATTTTTGACAGTCTCTGCCCCTGTTGGCACCTGCTGATATGAACTTATGAAAAAAAATAAAGGCTTCTTTGAACGGGACTCATGAATTTGTGACTCTCCATTTTCACAAAGAAACAGACGCTGCCATAACACAAAATTAAACAGACAGTGAAGTGACCAAATGCTTTTGCTTCCATGTTCACATGCTCCGGCCATCAAAAGTGTGTAACAGGCTAAAGAGCTTACACCTTTTAGATGTACAAGAACTAGAAGCTGTCATCCAACATATAGATAAAACAGTATAAATAAAGGGAAAAAAACCAGAACAGATCCTCAAACATCTTTAAATAAAACAAAAATCTTACCCTGGGACCCAACCAGATGCTTCTGTTATGTGTGTCTGTGTGACCATTGTTGGAGCTGGGTTATATGGATTCCCAATCAGAACGCTCCCTGAATTGGTCAGTCTTTGTGATGTGCTTATGATCTATGAAATTAAGAAGTAAAAAACACAGCTCTCTCTAAGAAAACAGAGGTTATCACAGCCTAAAATTAATACTAAGCATAGTACTAAGAAAAAAATAATAATTCCATATGAGATGCAAGCTGCAGTCAAAATATACAGAAGAGGTGTCATCAGATCTTCATATGTGAAAGTAATTACAATGCCATTAAGTTTTCTACTCATTGTACCATATTACTGTATTATTCATATGGACATGATCTAGACAAACAGAAATAATTAGTAGGTATGGCAGATAGGATCTGTACCTATATACATTGAATTGTTTCTTTGAGAGTACGTCTAGGCAATTTCTTGATCACTGTAATCAATAAAGCCTCCTTTCCAATGGATTTGTCTCTTGCAATTGTCTGTCTTTGGTACCAAAGACAATCTGAGCTGCAGGCAAAGTATTCCCTGCATTCACAAGATCTCAAGGCATTCCAGCAAGCTAATAATACAACATTGCACATATGGAATTGAATGTAAAGTCTACACACTACAGACAGAATTTACATTTACTCAAACCTGGTGAAATTGTATGTACAATAGGTGTCAACACTAAGCCACTTGATCTCAACTTCTAAATTGCATCTAAGTTCATTCTTCAAAGTAGATCACCAGAAGAATTTAAATAGTATTTAAAAATGAAACAGTATTAATTAGTTAATTTTAAAAATAAAATACATGTTAAATTATTTTGATTCCAGTATGGTAAGATTCATAATCATTCAAACTTTTTGGACAATGCTTTTTACTCACGTACCTTATTTTGCTTTTTTTAACTTTACGCCATTTGTTAGTGACATTTTGAGTACCTACTGTATTCAACTTTGTAACTTCCTTTACTACTTAACTTACCCAACATGCATGTAAGTATATGGCAGATACTTCATTTGGTATCCATCAATATTGTTTAAACAAGTACAAAAATGGTATTTGAAGAACTTCCCATTTCCTTAGCTCACTGAGCATTACTTCACATCCCTCCTGACACCACACCATAATTGCATGTATGTATTTCTCATCTTAAAGACAGAAATTTATCTTATTTATTTTTGCAAGTGTATAGCTTGACAGAAACAACTAAAACCAGGAATTTAGGAAAACCAAACTACAGGTGCAAGTTATCAACTGGTTGATACCAGAGAACACGAGATCCCTGGCCAGCTGCTTTACACACTGCACACAGGCACAGGAAAGGTATTGACTTTTATCAACTTACTGCTACATTGGCTTAAAGTCAGAAACATTTTGTGATAGAATGATTAATTTTTAAAAGTTTGCTTAAGTTCAGCACTGGTGTAACACCAGTATATAATTGAGAATCCGTAGTGCAGTATTTCAATTAAACATCAATCCAATCCAGTAACTTTGTCTATCAGTTTCTTGCAACACTATAAATAAAGTTTATTTGCTGTAAGCATATGGCAGATACATGCCAGGGAGACATTATTTTAAATATTTTGCACACTGAAATGTATTTCACCACCTTCCACCCTCCCTGAGGTTTCACACTGCTCTGCTGAGGTCTTGTAAATCACAGATCAGATGTGTCATACAGGAGTATTTTGTGCCCAGTCTCCTCACAATTTTCTTGGGGCAACCACTATAATAAACTGAGGTGGCAAAGCCATCTTTGGGTGTTTCCAAGACCTGTCCCGTACTTTTCTATCTCCTGGTGCCACCTCGTGGAGGCAGACACCAGCAGCATGCTCTCCCCAGAGCCCCTGCCCCTCAGCAGGCAGGCAGCTCAGGCAGTGCCCTGTCTGATGGGCACTTACAGATGGGAGTTGCACAAGCACCAACTCCACCTGTCTATAGCTTATTGTTAAAGCTGCAAGTTCTCGGATGCAGGGACACAGCTGTCACATGTACACAAACCAGTGCTATTTCAGTGTCACTTTTATATTTACTATTGAATGTTTTCTTTCACAAAAAATGTTACACAAATTATTTTAAAAGGACTAATTCCATCTTAACATAGAATATTTTTCCAGCATGCCTGAAGTAGTCGCATAAATTCACTGCATAGCATAAAACACAAAACTTCACCCTAATTTAGCAAACAGAGCATCTGTAGGATGTGTTAAATCCCTTTAATTAGGCACTAACACTTTATCAATAATACTTCTGCTGTTAAATTTACACCTACAGACTGAATCTAAAGAAACAGTAACAGTCACCTGTACAGAAGACTCCAGCCCACAAATTGTGCCGGTTTGATTGTTTGCACAGCCATACCCCTGGGGTTTCAGACCAATAGCCCACTCTAGTGATCCTGGGGGTTGTGTGCTGGTTTGAAGGACCTGGAGCAGCCACAAGGGCTGTATCCTACAGTGGTTAAATAAAGCCAAAACCCCCTCCTGGCAGCAGGATGTTGCTAACGCAGGCGAGATGCCAAAGGAGTGCGAACATTCCTACTAGTAAGAACTTGTGAGCATTCTTCTTTAAATGGCCTGGGACACAACACAGCCGGATGTTCTAGGAGGCCTGTGTTAATAGCTAATAAGAAAATGTTTTCTGAATATAGATCTATCCTTGTAATGAAAAAAAAATAAAAGTAAAATAAGAATAATTAAAAAATTAAAGAAAATAAAATGTGTGTCTCACACCATGCAGTAGCTTTTGCAACTTCTACCTGCTATAGAACCTTAAGTGTAACTAGGATTAATTTAAACCAAAAGCATGATCTTTAGAAGTCACTTGTAAGAGCAAGAACTGCATTAACTGACTGCTCTCTCCTGTTCTTGGCTAAAAACACATCTTCTGCTCTTCCAGTGAAATGCTACTACAGGGCACATGCTCTAGCAATACTTGTGTCAGTACTGATGCACTGAGGAAAACGGTTCTCTGGTAGCCTCTCTAGTCCTGTGGCTAGTGCTGCCAACGGACAGCTCTGCACAGTGGAGAATGCAGGCCGGGGGGGCTTGGATGTAACACTTGTGCCCTTCTCTCCAACCAGAATAAAAGCCATTGCAGAACAGTAATAACTGCTGATGTGAAAAAGACTCAACACAATCAAAACACATTAAATGGTTCCTGTACTTGGGCTAAGTGCTTGGCAAGAAGGCATCAGGTTACTACAAACAGTTCACTGTATTGCCTATTTAGTTCTTTGGCCACCAGAAAACTGAAATTTTTTCTCACAACCAGATCCAAAATTCCTGAAACAGCAATATGCTCTGATATACAGTTATCATCAACAGCAAAAGACAGTTTTAAGAGTAGTTTCAACAAGTTAAATTTCCAGCAACACATCCAAGACACTTAGTCTTTGTCAATGCTGGAGGTTTACTGGTAAGAACATGACTCAAAATATTCAGAGAGTATCAATAGCATTCTTAGTTATTTTTTTCTTAGTACACTTTTGAGCAATAGTTAAAATGTCAGCTGGTAAAGTTGTTTAAATTTCCATTCAAAGCCAGGAAGATAGATCCCCTAAGGTCACACACGAGATCATTGTTGGGAGTGGCAATTTGGACATGCCAAGCCTGCTGTACCCACATACCATCACCTTTCCATCCAGGTGGGGCACTTTAGCAGCTTTTGCAGAGTTGAGGCAGGAAGCTGCAAGTTCCTATCACTGTTCACATCTTTGTTTTTCATGTTTGCATATTACATCAACAGGAAATCATGCAGCTAGTCACACAAGTTAGCATTACCTGACTTGCAAAACTTACCATTTGAGGTCCAACGTTCACATTGATTGGTCCTAAGGTTTTTGGCAAAATCTTAGCTGGGGTGTTGGTGCTGGAAACTGGCAATGTGATTATTGAAATATTACCTAAAAAGGGCAGGAAAAAGTTTTAAGTTACTTCCTTAGCAACCTATGAATAACATTTTGGCAAATTCTCACATCATTTCAATGCTTTGGAATCAATATAGCTTTTTTGTCTCATACGCTGCAAACACACCCTCACATAACAGCCTCCAGACATTTTAGCAGATGTCACAAGAGCACCTCACAAAACTACATCTTCACTCTCTTACCTTTAAAATTATGTCTTAGTATTTTAGTTCCAGAAACAATTTATTCTGGCCTAAGCCAAAGAGCACACAGCCTGCCATAAATCAGCATCAACACTTAAAATTGAGTATATTTCTAAAAAGAAGCAAGCATACAAATCCTATTTATAACCATACACACATGTACATGTCTATGTATCCATACATCTTCATAGCCTTAACCATTCCTCATCTGACTACACTAAAGTATTCTACAAACAGCAGTGAAGTAAGCCTGTCACTGTACAGATGGAGTAAGTGATGCCTTTGCAACTTACCTAAAGTAACAAAGCAGGCAGCTGGATATCAAGAGCATTGCTGTAACACTTGCTGTGTAAGTCAGCAGGAAAACGCTAATTGTGTAACAGTAGCCTCATTTGTCAAAACCAGGCCTGTTGCAACCATAAGACAGATATGCCTACTGCAACCACAGAGGTAAAAGGATGTGCGGTAAAAGGATCTGGAGGCCCGCAGAGGCCCGTGACAGGCTTTGTTGGGAGACACATAATCAGGATTACCAGATACGTCTACCCTTTTTTTTTTTCCACTTCCCTCTCAACGTCCTGGCCAGACTTGAGACGAAAGTTGAGAAGAGGAAAACCACACCAGATGTTTTTGCAGTTTGATATGTAAAGTTGTTTATTCAACTGTATAAAACTGAGGAATGTTTGCAGGGAAGTTTGGAAGCCTCATCTATACATTGGACGCACTGTATAGAGATTTCCCAACTGCCGGGAAGGGTTCTCCAAATCCTCGCTGCAACCGGGCTCCCGAGTGACTGCAGATCTGGATGATGGTAACATACTATTAGGACAGTTGGTGATGTATCTTTCTTAATCACTATCACTAACTCTATGTAGTAATGATTAGGTGTATTACCTTATTTTATGCTTGCTATAGCAGTTTGCTTCTTATTTTTTGCTGCTTTACCTAATCTTGCCTTATTTTCACTGTATTATTTTCTTAGTTATTTTATCACTTTAAACATAAGTAAAAATAATTTTACTTCTTTAATTTGGTGCCTGTGTCCTTTGTGCTAGCCCCGTCAATTAGCAAAACATGATAGTTGTTGGTTCAGTAAGTTACAGCAAAAAGTTAATGCGTTTCCAAACAGATCACATCAGCACCCCAACCTGATGAGACACATCTTGCAGTCAATATCGCCAGTGTCACTACTCTTCTCTAAACAAAGAGGAATCCAACTTCCAAGGGAATCTTGTCCTGCCGACAGCCCTTGTGCAGCGGCAGCCCAGGTCTGAGGGACACAGCTGCCACTGAAAGACCTGGAGCTGGCCAAAGCCAGTCCCACTGCAAGAAAAAAACATCACCACAAACTGGAAACCACTGACACGAGTACAACCAGTTCTGAGAGCAGGCACTTGCTTGCTAAGGTGACTAGCGGTATTTTACACCGAATTTTCAAGGTTAGTACAGCTGTTTGCTGAAGAGCTGGTAACTTCTAGAATTTTGAAGGCAAGGTAGTATTACAAAACAGCAAACATCAACAGGAACAATCTCTGCAAGTCTTATTTATAAAACAGGATAGAAAAAGTAAAAGGAGGAAGTAGATGTCACACTGTTTGTAGATTCAGCAAACTTCTAAAAATATTCAAAAGATTTCTGTATTCAACTTAATGAAGAAATATCACCAAACTCAGTTACATATACTTTATCACACAGCAATTGTAAAGGCTTTGAACATGATCAAATTCGAAATAAATGCAAAGTCTTAATAACACATATCACTTGGGGACAAAAAAAGATTACACTGATTTATGTTCCACTGAAAAACAGCAGTGAATACAGTGATAAACTGAACACAATGAGACCCATCAGCCTCCTTGTCACGGTAATCTCACTGCATGGATGAAAAAGGTCAGCAGAGATGGATCAAACTAGAATGATTTGTATAATAATACTCGATTCTTATGTAATGTTTCTCAGCAGTACTTTTGAAGCACAAAGGAAGTCAGTGTCATTATTCTCATTTTATCTAGGGAAAACCAAGCACATGGGAAAGAAACCCACTTAGAACTCTCATAGAGGCTTTAACTGCAATCTGTATAAAACCACCACAAACTGAGCATGCTCATCACTGATGCAAATTCAGCATAAATATCAGTGGACATAGGTATGTTTCTCTTAGAACAAAAGCACTTTGCTTCTATATTTTTCCATCCCTCAGTTACCAGTATTGTTGTTGTTCACGGAGGAAATCCAGTGTTGCTATTCTTTCATATTTAGAAGAACATGATCACTACACAGAAAGTATTCTTCCTGGCATTTGTGAAATATTTTTACTTGTGTACACAAAGAAAAATTCAATTTAAATGATCTTCATCTTCAAGCAGTCATAGAACCAAGTTATTCATTCATGTATGCTCACATGCACACACTAACTAACCATCCCACAAGACTAACTTTAAATCATTGTGTGCCACCCTGAACAGCTTAACATGGGCTCCTACACAAATACGACACTAAAGAGGTCTGAGTGATTTTTTCTTCCCTGTATAACTAAATCTGTTAGGTATGCAACTTAGTAGCAAAGACAATTAGTAACAATGTCAATCAGAGAATCTATAGAATCTGTCACAGCCAGTTTGAAGGAAACCATAGTTGATGGCAAGCACAGACCAACCAGCTGGGGTCACATACAATGCATATGTCAACGAAAAAAGTCTTTCAATTTTTAGACAAAACACCAGGGAAGTGCTGGCAACTTGGATTTCATATTCAGAGCTCTGAAACAAACGTCCACATTTTTAAAGTGTATCAATCAAGAGCCATTTTAAATTATACAGCCTATGGCTTGACAGTAACGGATGGTAGAAAACCCAGAGAACTATTGGAAGTCTGTTAGGATATTTTTGCAATAACGTATATGTGATGTTTCCTCAGGCTCCTCTACTACACTAAAACATAAATTGATCTCCAAGATCAAGACACCACCATATTATAAGAACATATAGAAAAACTGAATTATTAACATGCTATTAATATGCATATATTTTCTTGATACATTTCTTCATTTGTTTATTGCACAAACTTACTAGGCTATAAACCTAACTAAATATTCCATAGTCTGCAGAAGCATCTACAAATATATGAAATCCAAGAGATCTGTAGAAAAGAAAAAACAAAATGGGGCAGACACTATTTCAGTGTACTTCAGGCGAACACTGACCAGTACATTTTCACTGTTTTACTGTTCCATTTGAGACAAATTGATAGGAGATTAGGAGTTGTATGACTCTCAAATTATCAAGTGTAGGTCTATCGATAATTAATTTTGTTGTCTTGGTCATTTTAGCAGCTCTCAAGCACACAACAAACTCCCAGCACTCTCCAGTACTTGAGCTGGAACCCCCTAAGGCTCTGGTCAGATACTCAGCAAACTGCCACTAAAAATCATTTCTGCAGACCTCATCACCGATGCTCATTCCTGCCCACAAGCCAGCACAGCTACAACTATGGCTATGCAGTGAACTTGCCTTCTTTTCTTTTGGCAAGGGAGAACAATGGGCACTTATTTGGCTGAATCTGTTCTCGGGTCCAGTGAACTGCTCAGCCGCCTACACAGCTATGCTGGTGTTATGCAAAGGACAATGTTTAAAAGCAGCTGGGAGGTGACCAGGACCAGCAGAATGGGTACTGTTGCCAGAGGAGATGTCTACTAAAGCAAGCAAAAGACTGCATCATGAGGGTGGGCAGAAAATAGAAAATGTGTTAATTTGAGAGAGAGAGAGGGAAAGAGAGAGAGAGAGGGAAAGAGAGACCTTGGAAACCGCATAATTAAATATGCAACCTATAAAATACAAGCTATTCCTTACTAGACGTTTTTTCATTTATATCAGATGTATTTCCTCTTCATTCCTTCCAGCATCTATGAGTTTTGAATGAAGCAACCTTGTTATGGGAGACATCTCGGTTTTTTTGGGAACAAATTCTCATTGGGAGTTTTCTGGCTCAAAATCTGGTAAGAATTTTCTTCCCCTAAATGAAGCCTTCCTGGTAATTTCTACTGGCTTTACTGGTTTGTTTTTTTTTTTTTCCTTTTTTTTTTTTAACTTTTGTATTTTTGATTGAACCCAACTTCTTTAGTTTNTAAAACATAAATTGATCTCCAAGATCAAGACACCACCATATTATAAGAACATATAGAAAAACTGAATTATTAACATGCTATTAATATGCATATATTTTCTTGATACATTTCTTCATTTGTTTATTGCACAAACTTACTAGGCTATAAACCTAACTAAATATTCCATAGTCTGCAGAAGCATCTACAAATATATGAAATCCAAGAGATCTGTAGAAAAGAAAAAACAAAATGGGGCAGACACTATTTCAGTGTACTTCAGGCGAACACTGACCAGTTTCACTGTTTTACTGTTCCATTTGAGACAAATTGATAGGAGATTAGGAGTTGTATGACTCTCAAATTATCAAGTGTAGGTCTATCGATAATTAATTTTGTTGTCTTGGTCATTTTAGCAGCTCTCAAGCACACAACAAACTCCCAGCACTCTCCAGTACTTGAGCTGGAACCCCCTAAGGCTCTGGTCAGATACTCAGCAAACTGCCACTAAAAATCATTTCTGCAGACCTCATCACCGATGCTCATTCCTGCCCACAAGCCAGCACAGCTACAACTATGGCTATGCAGTGAACTTGCCTTCTTTTCTTTTGGCAAGGGAGAACAATGGGCACTTATTTGGCTGAATCTGTTCTCGGGTCCAGTGAACTGCTCAGCCGCCTACACAGCTATGCTGGTGTTATGCAAAGGACAATGTTTAAAAGCAGCTGGGAGGTGACCAGGACCAGCAGAATGGGTACTGTTGCCAGAGGAGATGTCTACTAAAGCAAGCAAAAGACTGCATCATGAGGGTGGGCAGAAAATAGAAAATGTGTTAATTTGAGAGAGAGAGAGAGAAAGAGAGNTAGTAATTCTGATGAAACCCAACTTCTTAAGTTTATGAAAAACATTAACTCATATCTAAAAAAAAAGAAAACAAAACCAAACCTAAACTAACTATTTTCAGTAAAATATGTACTTAACCAGCAATGTTACAAGAATCTGCACACAGAATCACAGAAGGGTTGAGGTTGGGAGGGACCCCTGGAGGTCATCTTCTCCAGCCCCTGTTGCTCAAGCAGAGTCAGCCAGAGCAGGCTGCCCAGGACTGTATCCAGATGGCTTTGGAGTGTCTCTAAGGATGGAGACTTCACAACCAACCTCTCTGGGAAACTTGTGCTAGTACTTGGTCACCCTCACAAAAAGTGTTTCCTGATGTTCAGAGAACACCTCCTGTGTTTCAGCCTGTGCCTGTTGCCTCTGGTCCTACCACTGGGCACTATGGAAAAGCCTGGCTCCATTCTCCGCACACCCTCCCTTTGGGTACATGTATACATTTTGGTAAGTTCCCCCCGAGCCTTCTCTTCTCCAGACTGAACAGTTCCAGCTCTCTCAGCCTTTCTTCGTACGAGAGATGTTCCTTCCAGTCCCTTCAGGATCTTACCAGACCTTGGCTGGACCCTCTCCACCCTGCCTGTGTCTCTGTTTCACTGGAGAGCCCCTCACTGGACCCAGCGCTACAGGGGCGGCCGCACCAGGGCTGAGGGGATGGGAGGATCACCTCCTCCCCACGCAGCCCCGGCCACCTCGCGGGAAGGGCCCGCTGCCGGCCCCCGGTCACCCTGCCCACCGGCACTCCCCGCTCCCTTCTGCAGCGCTGCCGCCCAGCCGGTACCGGCGCGGGGGCCGTTCCCCCCGCCTGCCGCGGCACCGGGTGGGCAGCGCGCCCCTCTGCCGTACCCCACGGAGCCTGGCCATTTCCAGCGCGCGGTTCCTAAAGCACCACAAAAAGTCTCCGCTGCGGGCGCCCCGGTGCTGCCCGCAGTGCCGCCCCTCCATCGCGCACACACGTCGCGCTGGGGTTACACCGGGACAGCCCCGGAGCTGGGGTCCCGGTGGGGCGGGGCGGCCAGGGGGGCCGAGGAGATGGCGGCCCCCCGCCCGCGCGCCTTTGTCACCTGGGGGCACCGCGCGGCAGCGCCAGGCGGGAGCAATCGCGCGCCGAGCGAGGCCCGGCGGAGCGGCAGGGCCTGCGCGAGCGAAACCCGCCCTGACAAAGCCTCTCCCGTTCCGCGCGGGGGGCGGTACGGGGTCACTCGCGCTGATATCCCTAAATGCGAACGGAGGTTGTAACTCAGACAGTCCCACACAGCGCTGCGGCCAAGGCAGCGGCGCCTGCAACCTGAAGGAGCGGGAAAAGGTTCTGCTCAGGCTGCAGAGCCTCAGGGAAAGCAACCTCCCATCCCTGGGAGCAATGCAGAGACGGGACCCCCAGCCGCCAGCGCCGGGCTGTCTCGGGCACGGAGCTCTGCCGGAGCAGGAGGGGGAGCGGCCTGGCGGGCAGCAGTGACTCCTCCGCCCCGGCCCACCTCACCTCCACCTGCTCTGCAGAACGGCACGGATCAAGCACACATCTTTTCAATCTGCAGCTGCTTTCACAGTTAGATTTCTCTGGGTATTGTGTTTTGTTCACAGGGTTCTTTAGGACGCTCTGGTCCTTTACATGTCGCCACAGGAGGTTACAAACGAACTCACTGCAGGTGTGTTGAACTGAGCGCTCACCTGCTGGCACCACATCTCACTGAACTTACAGCTGAGCAGCAGCACCTTCTGTGACTGCTAAAATGATTTTGCAAGTAATATCTGATTGCAAAACTTGATTTTATTACAGGGCTTCATACCTAGGCAACCCCCATGCTCAGAAGATCAGGTAGCCTTGGGATGACTCCTTAAAGTTGAGCAGAGAGAGCCCTCAAAGCCGTGCACATCTGTGTCAATGCGCAGGGGTAGGCGAGGTGGCTTTCCGGAACAAGCGACCAAGTGGTAACACAGACGTGCCCTCTGCTTGGAACCAGTGGAAGCAGATTTGATTTTCTATGTTTGTAATATATATGAACTGGATTACAAAACTGTAAGTGTTTAACTTTCTGACTGGGAATGTCTCTCAAACACTGAATTTTAAATTCTTCTGGTTTCACATGCAACTTTTCAACATGAACTCTACAGTATGTCTGATTTAATTAATTTACAGCTTCAAACGATCTTCGCAAAACCACAACTGCACGGTCTCTATCCAACTCAATCACAAAACTAATTATATCTGTTTAAAACCTAACTTGAACTATTACACTTAATTTTAACAGAATGGGCCAACTCCACAAAGACATCTTGCCACTTAAATCAGGATTTTGCCTAAATAATGGAGCACCTTAGCTGTTGTACATTCACTTCATTATGCACCAAAGTTCTGCCAACACCCAGGAGCAGGTCAGTCTTGTCATGGAGCATAGCAGGAGTTTCTCCCAATGGGCACAATCCATAATGAAACACTGGAAGAATACTTAAGGCATACATACTGATCTATCCCCAAGGCTAAGAATAGCAACAATCATCTCTGTTCTCCAAAACATGGGAGGAGGCATCCCTTTCACATTCAGTAACCCAAGACTATTCATTCACTAATTAATGAGAACCAGGGCCATTTTTTTTTCTGCCTGGAGAATTAAAATGCACGTCTCCAACGGAACAATTTTAATCCGTAGTCTACCAGGTACTTTCAGATAAGGAAATGAAGCATAGTCTGCCCAGCTTGCCATAACTGAACAATTTTGGCTGTAACAATAAGAATCTACTACATCAAAGACTGAGTGAAAATGTGAGTGAAAACAATTTTCAGAAAGGAGATACCCAAACTGTGCTGTGTGGACTATTCAAATATTTTCCCCAATGACCATCACTGCAACAAGCGAACCCTGCCATTTCACCAGTACCTTGGCCACTAGTCAAGAGCCATCCCATCTGGCATTCCCTCGCAGATACAATGTATTCATTTCAAGCAGAGGAAAGGCTCGAAAAGGAGATCCTTTAGCCAAAAAAGCCTGTTGCCTATGAGTTAAAGGCAACAAGTGTAGGAAAGTAAATTGTGTATTGAAGGGGAATTGTTCACTGAACAAAGTGAACAGCATTCTGTGTTAATGCTCTGCTGAGCACGGCGATATTTCTTCCAGGCACACCTACAAAGAAAAATCTAGCTCTCTTCAGAATCAGTAAGTCTTTCTATGAGAATTACAAAATTGGATCTATGTGCTTTGATTCTGCAGTCATCACATTTAAATATCAAATTCCTTAGTAAATCTGTATTGCACTTAGATACACTGGGTATTAGAAATGCTTCTTTTTCCCAGACATCATCTATACAAGGAATAAAAAAATACTGAAAGTATTCTAAAAAGCCTGAATAAAAAAACTACAGCAAGACGACCACAGTATTCACTAACAAGCACAGGAAAAAAGCAAGCAATAAGAAACCTGAACCCCCAGATAAACCAAACCACCTGTCAACATATTTAGAAACAGTAATTCAGATTCAAAAATCATCAGAAGTGACGCAGCAGGACTTTAAGACTTACAGATCAGACTGCCATACCTAAGCAGTCTGTGAGCACTACGTTCTCCTGTAGCAAAATAAGCCTGGAAAATACCCAGAGGTTGTGCACGGACACTATGGGCCATGGTGGGAAAGAGAAACGAAGCCTGATCAAACACACATTGCTGCAACAGAGTAACTGCTTCAGATGGTTCAGGAGAAAAATTCAGGGAGAAAAGAGATTTTGAAAGTTAAGCTTGTGAACAGAAAAAAACCAGACAAAGTAATTTTACAGTGCGAGGGTCAAGTGATTAGCTATTTTGATTATACATTTTTAGTGTGAAAAAGCCAAAATTTTTTCACCACATAACTATATCTAGGAGTGCTAATGCTACAGAATGACATTGCAGCTGTATGAGTACAGGAAGAGCAACAGCTGATTTGGTGTTTCAAGACATTCTCTTGCAGTTTGAAACAGCATCCTCAAAGATCTAGGCTGCAGTCTACTGTTATTAAGCAAAGTGTCAGAGCACTGGGTTTTCCTACATCAGTCCAGCGTTTTTCAGAATTAAACCCAGTAAAACCAGGATTACACCATGGATTTAATAGTAAATCAAAGATCAGAGTTTATTAAATAAAAGGAAGACAAAATTTGCACGGAATTTTTCTATGTGCTCATGGCTCAGCACTGGAATCTGAAGGGTTCCTTTAATGCAACATTGATACTAAATTTGTATGTTTGTGCTAGAGGTAAATAACAAACACACACCACAAATAATTATATTTTTGGAAAGAAAAAAAAATGCAACTTTTCTACACATAAATTTCTTAGCACTTGAAATCTGATGCTTTCTAGAGATCCTTATTTGAGCAAATGGCCTCTTTTGCTCTTGACATATCGTAAATCCATCATGCTCCAGTCCAAGAACCCTGTGAAGGCACATTATGAACAGGCCCTGATGCACCTGAACTGTTGTGATGAGCCAAAAATCTTTCTTCCAGCTAGTACATGCATTTGTTTATTGCAGTGGATAATAGCAAACCAGTATTTACTTAGCAAGGTTGAACAAAGCGCTTCCTGAGTTGTAAATTCTCAAGTATATTGATAAGGGGTTGCAGTTTTATTTTATTGGAATCCTATAGCTGTTCTGACTGCCAACACACTGTTTTAGAGTCAAAAGTGATTAATCTAGAAATGCTAAGATGAAACAGTATAGGAAAAAATATAATTATTATTGTCAATTGTCCAGAACACTTACAAAAATACCACAAGATATCACTGACCATGAAGTCATGCTTAACTGTCTCTCCCATTGGGACTACCACAACAGTCTGGGAACTTAAAGGGTGGGGTGGAAATCAGGAGATTCAGCATATTATTCACCATCAAGGAAACAAACAAAAAAAAGGACTTATTTTATTCTCTAATTATATTTACTACACTCTCTTTTCCCCTCTGAAAACCTGAAAAGCTTCTAGTCTTTGTTACTGACACTTGCATATCAGTAATAAAACACCTGCCAGTGTGGATGTATGAAATACATTTTCAACATTTAAATTCTGAGTCTCCCAAAACTGAATCAACCATATGAAGTGAAATCAGCAATAATACTAATTCAGTAAACATAAGAGAGAAATAAGTCTTAATGTGTCTTAATGTGTGCTTCTCTTCTAGGTATACAAATAGAACTCTCTTACCTTTTGTTGGACTCTGGTTCTGATCTATAAATCCTTTCAAGTCTCCATTTGTGGAAGTCACACCAACCTGAACAAAACATTTTTGAAGTCTTAAAATATGACAAACCTTTCTGTGTTTTCTAGTATGCAACTAGCAGTATTATGAAAGTAATCTGTTCTGCATTTCTGAAACATCATAATCCTGTGGATAGTAGAGTCTAACAACAACATGAGATTCAAAGCAAAGGATCCAAGATGTTTACTGTGTATATATGAAGACAAACTCTTAATTTTAACTAAGTTCTTACCTAACCCCACCCTAAATATTTGGATACTGTACTACATATGACCCAAGCAGCACATTCTGACTATTCTGGTGGAAGTCACTGTCCTCTCCAAGTCAAATAGAGCAGCTGCCACCAATAACACAGCAGAAATCTGTCTGATGTCCAGAATTTTCAGTGCTAAGCTACATGGTCTAGAGGTCTGAGATATGACTATTAATGCATTTTAAATACATCCCCTAGTCTTCAGAGATAAACTGATAAATTAGTGAAAACAAGGAGACCTTAAATTGTTTACAGAATGGTGCGTCTCAGATTTTGGCATGTACCCAAAGCATAGAAAGGTGAAGTTTGTATAGAAAAATGCAAGAATACTGTTCCTGGCTGAGGGAGGGAAAAGATGGAAAGTCCCTCAGATCCTAGCTAACAAGGGATGGGCCCAGCAACAGCAAGCGATAAGGCATTCTGCAGTTTCAGAGCATTATGCTTCCACCACCTTAATAACCTCTGTTCAACAAAGCATTTTGTTTTGCTTCCAAGACAGAAGGTGTGATAAGCACCAAGGGACAAAGCTCTGTTGGAGCAGTAGGGCAATTACTAAATACTAGAAAATCTCTTTTAAAAATATTATAAAATTTGAGTACTTCTGTAAATAATTTGGACAAAGGGTTCTGGTATCCAAGTTAAGAAAAAACAATAATAACACTAAAATAAACCACAAAAGAACAAAAAATACCTATTACAAGCATTCGGTTACTCAGTTCTGCTACAAAAACTCATATTCGGCAAGTAGATTTTGGAAGTTTGCACACAGCATTGTGACAGACTCTTTTGAAAGCAATTCTATTAAGCAGCATATGAACCTTAACTGTTGCTGCACTACCTTGATCATAAAATACTGCCTGAATGGGCTCAGTTACATGCTTCTGTAAACAAGCCCTTAGAGATGCTCAATATAGTTCATCAATTTATCTCAAAAGTTGTCTGTATCACACTTTCTCTTTCCTGTCACACACAACTGGATCATCGTGTTCTATTTCCAACGGGCAACCAAATGCTTTGGCTGCTGCAGAGTACAACATCATCAAAAGTTGCTTTTGAAACAGAGCAAGTCTGTCTCGTTTCTTCCTCTCTGTTTTCCCTTTTGTCTCCCACCAGGTGGCAGCGGTGCAGAGGCAATGCAACAGGGCTGTGGAGGAGGGGAACAGCTACGCCTGGATTTTAGCAGGGCAAAGATGAGCAAGACATGAAAATGAACGCAAAAGGTGTCCTATCATGTTTTGTAGCAGGTCAGTATGGAAAACAGCAGCATTTTAGTATTCTTCCCCACGGGTAACAGGCGGCAAGGAAAGCTCATGTGGCAAGAGGTCACAGTGATTCCTTACACTGAAAATGTATTCTTGCAGACATCTTTAAAACAGACATTGGAAAGTTTAGTAAATTGCATGGCATATAGCACTGAAAGGGCATTATGACTGCAAAGCCAAGATGAAGAGCCAGCGCTGAGGGTTTATACAACTGCTACCTATGCACAATAAAGAACAGTATCAGCTTCTCCCTAGGACCCCTGCTTCTGCAAATAATAGAACACCACAAATAGGAAAGAATTTTAATTCAGAGAAAGAACAGGGGAGCCACAGGGATAAATATCAAGTGTTAGACAGAAGGGCCGTAACTCGTTCCAAGAAAAGTGTAAGAATTATGATTCCCATGAACATCTTCAAAGACAGCACTGCAATTTGTTCACAATTGAACTTTCCGCTCTAGATTTACAACTGTACATTTCCCTATTGATTCATATGGGTGCTTCACTTAAACACTGAACATGCTGTACATATGCGCTGCCAGCCCAAGAAGACTCTCCAGTTATTAAAATTCAAACATTACATTTAATTGTCTAAAAGATTTAGATGATTTAACTGATTCAATATTTAAGAAAATGTAACAAAGTACTTGAGTTCTTTTTTTTGTGCATCCTGTACTTCAGTGATCCAAGTAATACAAAATTACAGCAGAATTTTAGTTTGCATAGAAAATATGTATTTTCATTATGATGGTCCTAGTAACACACTTATAAAGAGCAACCAATGAACAGGAGCACTTATCTCAATTTTATAATCTGTATCTAAATTTAGAAGAGCCTCAAAACAGACTTGAATTTCACTAGACCGTACATTAAAAGTGCCAGATCTAATGGAATTTGCTTCTCTTACAGGAGAATTATCTTAACTGAACCCTCAGAAGCAGCAAAGTGCGATGCCATATTACAATACTGTAGCAGAACGAGAATTTTATAGTATTCCATTTTGATATCAGAGAGGTCCCAGGCCATGTTATCTATGTTTCTGTAGCATCCACTTCTTTTGGGAATCTTGTCATTTAACCACTCCTAAGCTGAAACCAGCAAACAACCCACAGCTTACATATGTATCATTGATCACTTTTTGTTTGGCTCACGAGATATTTCTGCTTTGTAACACCGCTCCAGAGTGTCTGGATGACTGGGTATGGTTGTTTTCTTATACCTGTAAGCCCTACAAGTCTCATTTGTAGACATACTGTAGTGGTACCACTTACAGAAACAACTCGGATAGGACCTAAAAAGGGCTCTCCCATCATTAACTAAAAGAAACCTGCATGGACTATCAGTGCAGAACAGCTAGTGTCTTCTACATTGTTTTTGAAGAATTCCCTTTCCCTGCGTAAGAATGATGTTAATGCTTGTTTAAGGCCCTCTTGACAAACGTCAGCAGTTAAACTAACCAACTTTCTTCCATATTGACAAGTGAAAGGAGAACTCTTACAGCCATTTAACTGACCTCAACTATGACAAAACAACCACCCTTGGAGAAGCAGGGACAAAGAAGTTCACAAACACATACATATAAATTCAGATCCGACAACCAGAACTATTCAAATAATCTGCTTGTGATATTATTTATTTTGTCCTAAAAATAAGTTTACCATGAGTATTTGCTTATTTTTTCCCCATTTCTCAATACTGTTTTGGTGCCTTCTTACCTGAAGCACAGGTGGGAATGGATGTACTAAACAGTCAAGAAAAAGGTACTTTATGATATAGGCAAGGAATGAAATAACCCATTATGACAGGGTGATTTAAATTACATCTGAGTACAATATGTATTATAAGCACATAAACATTTAATCTCCAAGAGAATCTGTAACTTTTATTCAACATTTTGTATTTAATAGCTGTTTTGGTTAGATTTCATTTTTAAAGAAGGTCAAAACACCCATAAGCAATATTCCAAAAAACAGGTATTAGAAAGTGCCTTGCATTTACAGAAAGCGAGCAGCAAGCCCAGTCTTGATAATTTTCCCATCACGTCCTAAAAAAGTTAGCAAAGAAAAACTGTGACGGGGAACGTTATTAATCTTATATACACATTCATTCCATGGAAACATTTTGCCACACACAAAGACCTTCAAATTCTGAAAGCCAGAAGTGACTGTTAGAATGCCAATATAAAAAATAATACATGTTGTAGAACTATACTTACATTTTTTGCCGTCATGTCAGACAATATTGCTTTATATTCCGTAAAACCATAAGATATCCCTTTTCATCTTCACAGAATCTTTAAAATGAACATCCTGGAAGAAAGTTAATAAAACATCTTAGTTAAAATGTATTTTCAGTTACCTCTATCTGAAACTCTGCATCTCCAGAAGGCAGATAATTTTTAACTTTTGGTAATATCAATCACCACAATAGTCAGGTTCTACACAGATACTAGAAATGTACATTGCTTGGAATAGGCTGAGATATAATCTTATATATAAAGGGCCAACTGACATAGAGGCCTAACTATATTAATGTACTAGCAAAGCATGTCGTACTATTACTAAAGTCTAGTAACTAAAACCATGCAATTATCTGCATTTAATGCCGATTAGTTCTAAAAACTCAAAGTGAATTAATTCTCTTAATCATGTCTTTAGCCTCCAACAACAGAGGAAGCTTCTAATTCCATCACTGCAGACATCCAAAGACCTTAATAAAAAGTAGGAAATACTATGAAATGTATACAGCATGTGTACGTGTATACAGAAAAATACACAGAAAACATTCAGTATTTTTAGGAAACATCCAAGAAAAAAACTTTCCAGGTCAAACTCATCATATTTAAAATATTTTCAGGTTTTTTTTATTAACCCTATGTAATTAGAATTATCATATTAGAATTCCATGAAAAGACAAACATTTTAGTATACCGAAAAATACTTAAAGTGACTTCTTTTTTACATCAAAGCTTTAGGAAGTCTTACAGAAAACAGAAGAAAACAAGTTTCAAATCAATGCTGGCAGCATAAGCCATTTTAAAGATAGAATTAACTTGACAAAGCATTTAAGTACTTTGACAGTACTTTATAAATACTACTTGCTGTTAATAAATGGACGACAAAAGACATCTGAATTGCACTTGGATGTGTAAGAGGGAGAACCATTCACACTTTCAAGTGAGGAATCAATTCAGCAGAATCTTTTCAAAGATGCCTAAACTAGCTACCAAATATAAGTCCCAACCATTTACAGCAGAACTCACTAGCTACAAAAGCAGGGTGAAATTCATGCTATTTCCTCTGTATTTTAACCTACACAAAGTTTGAAAACAGCCAGTGTCTTCATCTCCCTTTTTCCCTCTAGAAAAGTAGCAGAAATTGTTCCAGTAGCGTGCATAGCTAATAGGGAACTCTACCATTGCTGCATTAGTGGTTTCAGACAATCCAGAAGAATTTTAAATTTTAGAATGTTTCTATAGACTTCTTGGCTTATTCAGACATCATATCAATTAAACTGTTATTAGAGTTAGTGGAAAAACATTTTATTCAACTTAGAAGTATTCTTCATTTCCTGTTGAATAAGTTGTATTTATCTTCCTTAGTGGCTCAATCTATTGCAGCCATAATTAAGAAGTTACTCCACCTTGTGAAAACCACACAAGTCTGTCCCTAAGACAGAAAACCTGTATGTTTTAAGTTTCACAACAAAACATCCAAGAAAAGATGTATTTTTCTCTGCCTTCAGAGACGACACTACAGAGAGATATCCTGTTCACCCTGGGGAAAGGGGTTATTGGTCTGTGTAGCAATCCTGAAACCTAAAGAGGAGACACAGAAAAGCCATAAAGCTACAGTGGTCGTGGTAAAGAGCAAATACTGAATCCTTGCATGGCGTCTGAAAATTCGGATCTTTTCTTTTTCTACCCAACTCCTCCTTCCACACAAACTCTCTAAATACATAATCTGGAGCTCTGGCCAAAATTCATGCAGCTCCATTCATTCACGCAGTTTGACCTCCCTCTCTTGATTTAAGCGGCTTTACAAGTAATTTACTCAAATAAAAACATAGTTAAGAACACATTTGCTAAGCAGTTTTAACCCATTTACAGATAAGCAAAGTAGTCTCATCTTTGACTGGTTATTTGCAGTTGAGCTTAGCGATCCAGAAGGTATTGTCCATAAACTATTACAGTCCTTTGCCACAATGCTCTTCAGCCAGTATGAACAGTTGGTATACTTCCAGCTTTATGAACACATTTTGTCAAGCTCGAGAAGCCAGACTTTGTGACCCCACCATCTGCCATGACCTCTTGTCAGGTTCAGACAAAAGAACCTACACAGATGGCCTCAAAATGGAGATTCTCTTCATTCCCAGTTGCTGTCTGACAGCCTGCACCTCAGAGAAACATAAAACTCAACATTTTCGTTCTTTAGCTGGTTTCTACTGAAATTAAGCTGCATAAAGAGAGGGTTAGAGTCCAAAGCACATGAGACACGAAGATTCCTGTATTGGAACCAAGATTCTCCTTTCATAATCTAAATCTTATTTTTAAATCCACTCCCATAATTTTGCCTTTTGGTCAAATATCATACAGCACAGTGAGCCAACTGAACTTACTTTGTAAATTTTGAGTTGTAGTTTTTTCTACAACATATGTTGCCTAATCACCTATGCCAATGACATTAAAAAGCCAGTTTGGGAATTAAATTTACCAAAGCCCAGATAATCAAGCTCTGGTTACAACAAAACAGTACAAGAGTGGTTATCTGCACCTATTTTTGTTACAAGTTAAAGGCCACATATATTCTGAAGTTTCAGTGATACTGAAGCTGAATCCTACTACAAGAAACAATGCAAACCAGAAAACAGTTATCTGCAGAAAAATATTGTATTCCTTCATAGGTTTATTTTCTATGGTCCAAAGTCATATTTTTAAGTTATTGCTTTAAGATATAAATATTGGCTAAAACCTAACAGTAGAAAAGAATAAAACCCTGTCCCAGAAAAAGTCTATTTACTGTCCCTGACAATTAAGCTTTACCAAATTTATCTTGGTTTTCTTTAGCTTTCTCAAGTTTTTATCAACACTTGCCATACTGCACTTCAATGTAGACCAGCACCACACAAAGATTCTCCGCAGTCTCAGAGGCCACCTCCACTTCACAACAGAGTGTAATTTATGTCAGTATTACATCAATATTAAACATCTACAAATCAATACAACTACTGGACAGTTACCCAAAACATTATGATGAAAGTCTTCATGGCACATAGAAAAAAATGTAGAGATATTTTAGTATACTAGAATGATTTTTATAATCACCAAGGGGTATTTTTTTCATTTACTTGATCAAGAGTATTGCAAAGTGAAAATTACTCCAAATAACTGGGTCAGCTAAGAGCGAAGAAAATGTAATCAGTTTCAGGAAAAAGAAACCTGTGTAACATCAGCCTCTGCACTAGAAATTAGCTTGGATTCTTCACACCCCTCTCCATAGTACTAACTTTCAAGCTACAGTACTACAAGGCTGATTTCATAAGACAGAAGTAACAAAAAGAGTCCTTATTAATCAGTACAAGCTCAGTTTAAAACCACTAATTTATGCACAGCATCTACATGGATTAGGCCACCTGTTACACATATGTTGCTTCATTGTCTCAGTTTTCAGATCAGTAAAATTTCAAAATCATGAAATCCACCTTCTCCCAGGAACTGTTTCCTCACTTTGTTTCTAAAAACATTTCAACATCCAACTCATTTCTGAAGCAATTGAGGTAAAAAAGGACTAATTTTAGTGAAAATATCTGCATGAATGAGTCAGATTAATTTATTGGTACTCCAAGAAACAGAAATACAACTTTGTTATCAAATTTCTTTTATCCTTTATTTATGTATACAGGAAATAAACTTGGCCTACAAAGTGCAGAAGACAGGAATACCCATGTAACATCCAGCTTGTCCCTTACCAAAGAACTTCAAAAAGACAACCAAGGGGTGTATTCACCAAGTCCCACACAGAGTGGGAAGAAGTCACCATCTTCAGTTATCACACACTAATTTTTATTTTGAAAATAATATTAGAAAGTAGCTCTTAGGAAACATTTGAAAAGAAGTCCCACCCTGATGTGCATGATGAAGGTCTTGCAGGTACTACAACTTATTTTTCCAGCTTTTACTGTGAGCAACTGCATGCCTTCAAAAAAGCTTTAGTAGATACAGACAAGGTGACTACAGAGACTGAACAAAGGAAATCTAAGTGACTTGACCGCTAGATGATATTAAGAGTTTTTACAAAATAAAATACCTCAAGAAGAGCAGTGAGCTTAAAAGCTTCATCATTTAATTGTTTTTACGTGACTTACAAGACTGCAACCTATGAATCCAAAATACAGAAGTTTTCACTACTACCCGAGACAAAAATGAAATGAGCATGACTGCTTTAAACCAAGATGCAACTGGGAGATATAACCACCTGAATCTAATTTGAAAGCAAAGATCTCATCTTGTAGTTTGGGGGAAACAGCTGACACACAAGAAATCATAAGGAACAAACAAAATAAATACCTACAACTACCAGGTTCTCCTAAGTTGCTGTGATTGAGCAAAATGCTGACTTATCCTCAGAACAAATTAACTGACACCTGCTGACAACAGCAGTAATTATGACTCAAGTTTACACAGCAAAGCACCTGGAAAAACAGACAAGGCCTACAGGCAAGTTCAATTACTACAAACTGTAGCACTTAAGCTTTATAGGGAACAACCAACATTTAGTGTGGTTTGCTAAGAGGACACCAGGGGAAGTGTCCCTTTAGAAACCTCATGCAGCATATATTGAGGCAACAAATAAATCAGACCCCTTTCAGTACTCTCAGACTTGATCCCAAACACTACATCCTCATTACTCCCACTACTCAACATAGTTACTTTCACTGTTGTACATACTATAACATGACTAGCAAAACCAGTGTCAACGAAGGCTACTGAGTATCTTCGATACCAAGGATGAAGATTGGTCTGAGCGGATGTTCAAGTGACAAGAACCCACAACACAGGAATAAAATCCAAAGCTGTAGTCAAACTCTCCCATCATCTGCTCCCCCTCACATTCTGCTTGTCCAGTCCTGACAGTGCTTTGACCCAAACCCCATCAACGTGGAAGGAGATGTTCCTTCCCTCGAGGGACTCAGTTCCTTAGACATGCTCAATGCCATACAAGTGCTAGCAGTGAACTGTATGTCTAGAACAGGTGCAGCACTCACAGCTTATTTCAAAACTGATGAGGTGAAGCATGTCCCTTACTGCTCAAATAAGGAGGACATTACAGTAAACATGTGGAATAATTCCCAAGTACTTGAACCTTTGAAGGCTCTTTTAATTCCCCAAACCAGCTTACTGTCAACTAAGATACAGTATGTAGGGCTCAACATTCAGAAAAGTGGATAACATTCATGCAGCACTTAAAAAAGATGATCTAAAATTTCTTCTTGAATTCTATAGACAACTTACTTTTAACTGCATAGATGTGCACAGATAATTTGGAATTAACAGAAATTTAGCTGCAGTTCTTTAAAGTAGAAAAATCTGTTCTCTAAGCTCATCTCATCTTTTGTTCTCTAACCAGGTTTCTAGCACAGGTTTTGTTTTTCTTTTTTTTTTTTTCCATAGGTGACTACTATACAGGGTACAATATTAAGAGTCTACTGGTTCAGTGGAAAGAGCCAGGTACAACTTCCTATGAGAGTAAAGAGCAGACTGTACTTTCATAAACATATTTTTGCCTTAAGAAATTTCATTTTAGTAATGGGTTGACATTTGAAAAAATTTAGTGATCTATATGAATGAGTAAAATATCTTGGTAAAACATTCTTTCTGCACTGCCAACAACATATTAGCTCCTCTTTCAATTAAGCTCAGATGAAAACAGCATCTTTTTGACTACTAAGACTTCAAACAAGCTTCTTGCTACCACCAGCTCATATACTGTATGATACACCAGGGAATGCGCTAGATATTAATTTAGTCTTGTTTTAATATCAGTATATTGACAAATACGTGGAACAGTTTAACCATCCTGTTGAGATACACATTTTTCTATACCCCGCAGCTGGAAGGATCTTAACATCCAATGAACTGGAGATAATTTTACATTTGCATTTAATTAAAGATCACCAAGTTATATAAGGATAAAGAACTCGATGATGGAGAGAGACTTAATAATAATTTCCTACATTTTCCTTATAATTTGCTAGAAGCTTTGTCCTAGTTTAAAGCCATTATTAACTCTGTTCTTGCATGGATTGAACATTATGCCAGTATTCACTGACGAGTAAAGGCTACAAAAAATTTCGTACTTCTCTAGTTATAATTCAGCACAAAGGCAAAAAGGGTTTTTTCTAGTGATGTACAAGCTCTCAAATACTGATTACAGCACACAAAATTACCTAAAGCATGCAACTCCATGAAACAAGTTGTACTGATGTAAGATCCTACCCCTGCTATCATTGCTTAAAGGGATCTTCCACTTTTCCCTACTTCTTCCACTTTCTATTCCTTCCCCATGCTACACTCTCTCAACCTGATCCTCTCACTGAGCCAGTTTAGACACCGTCCGAATAGCAACAACAGAGCTGAAAGGGGGAAGAAAGTTTTCAAAATGCTGCACTATTGTGTATTTCACTAGAAATGTAATATTCTAGAAAGCTGTGCTTTAGTTACAGATTCTACTAATACATATATTAGGATATATTAGTATACACATCATTAGTGTATATTTGCATATATTATAATATATAGTAGTCTTACAAACTGAACTATCACAGGCATGCCGTTCGATTTGCTTAGACTAATCTTTATGCTCTTAACATTGGAAAGTATAAAAGTAAGCTTGAACAGTCTTTCCAGTAAGACCTTTACTGGAAACTGTCACTACACACAGGAAATCAAAGTAGCAAAAAAGTTCCTTTAATGAAACTATAACTGTAAGATCACTTAACGACTGCCCCGCCTTCTTACAAAGGAGCTGTAGTCCACAAATCAAACAACAGGGAAAAAAAAATTAATTTCATTCTAATACTGGATATTACAAAAAACCACGTGAAGAATCAAACCAGGAAGTTGTTATAAAACTCTCCCTCCCTACACTGTCCCTCCTGCACCTTTTTACAGTATTTCCTAGCACATACATAGTTTTTTCAGATCCCATAAGAGGCATTTATACTATCAGTTTTGACGAAGTATGAGTACTATTACCACACCAAGACATTGGGATTGTTTTCCACTGAATACCTAAAATTTCATTATAATCCTGATTCCAGTGGCTTTTTAGCTCTGCACACAATAACCCCACAAGTGTATTCCATGCATTGGGCTAGGCAATTTATTTTCCCTATTTTAAGATTCACTGTCGATTCACTAGTAGTCATGTCCTGTAAATGTACTTGGAAGGGGTAGATGAGAAATCCTTAATCAGTACGCCAAAAAGTACATAGAAAAAGCAAACAATTTAATAAACTGTCACTTATTAAAAACAACCCTAAGAACATTATTTTAAGGAAGAAATGCAATTCCAAGAACTTAATTAGGCTAGCTATAACTGAAGAACTCACTCTGATCCACATTAGGACACAGAAGTTCAAATACTACTATCTACGCAGTATGGGCTGCAGCTTCCCCCACCTCCCCTGCCATATCAGCTTACTGTTCTTCTGTCACTTTTAGAGCTTTGCACTAACTTTCCCTTTAGATGAAGTGAAGAGGTTTGCACACTTAAACCAAATAACATTATAAAAGTATGAAGGGGATGGAAAGCTGGAATTTCAGTTCCTATTTTTTTGCTAAACCTATAACAACACTTAGCCAAAGCCACTGAAAGATCTTCACTGTGAGGGTGCTCACAACCACCCAGGAACCATGTCCAGATGCACAAGTGACCCCTCAGTCGTGTCCAACATATACAAGAGCAGACAAAGATAAAGAATTCTCCCATAATATTGACAACCCTTGGAAAACAGAACAGTGCCTATTGCCCAACTGAATTGTTCAGCCTATCTCCTTTCCATTGGATAGTTGCTGTCAAGACGCTGTATGCCAAACTGCACCTTATCACTCTGTGAAGTGAGCTTGTCAGTCAGAACCCTCTGCAGAAATAAAGAACATTCCTATCAGTGGTGTATGTTTTCTGTAAAGTGAATTACATCAATGCAAGTCAAATAGTTTAGTTTTTTTGTGTTATGATAGTGACTTCTGTACAAACAGAAAGCAGTGAAATTAAAGCCCAATAATTTGACAGTGAAATAAGATCACTCATAAGATCACCCATGAGACAATCTTGCTAATATTTAATAATTTTCAGTTTTTTCTTTAGTACAGAACTTGATAATTTGAACTCTTTTCTCTGCTAGAGGCACTAGACTCACTTCACAAGGAAGTTTTCAAAGAAGAATTTGTCCTTTTTTTCTTTTTATGACCACCTCTCCTGTCAAGTCTTTTCTATAATGGAAACTTCTCCTTTTTCATATTTTTTCGAAGTGCTGTAGTTAGCACTTTATACGCTATTCTTAACAGAAGTTCCTGAAATTCAGGACCTCACTATGTACAAAACATCTGTGAGTACACATAGCACTGGCACAAATACGGCTGCGAAATACAGTTCTGCACTTGTTCTGTAACACTAGTCATCTGTCACAAGTCTTTGCCCCATGTATACAAATCCTACATTTTTTTTGTATAAGACAAGATATGATCAAATGGACTAAAGTTAATTTGGGAAGGCTAAAGAAATAGAGAAAAAAAATATTAATTTCTCTTTTAATAGCGTCAAATAATATTATAATAAAATTATTTTTTAATCAAAGATTATATCAAGTTGCAATTAGTTACAACATCACACAGCCTCCAATGTTTTGCTTTGTTTTCTGTCAGCATAATTAAGCTACATCAGTAACAGCAGTTGAAAAAAAAAAATCAACTGTTAAAAGTACTAACGAAGAGTCATGAAAACCGTTGATGTGATTTCCAAATTATAAAAACTGGCCAAGTAAATTTTTTTTCAATTTTCCACAGTGTGTCAAATCATATCAATTTAAACTATCCACTTTCTTTGTCAAATCAAAAATTTACAGAGAGAATGAAAGCTGAAGTTCCTTCTGCAGAGGACAAGAGCACAAGCTCTGACCTGCAACTCAGCATCGCCCCTTGACACGAGGGAGCGCGCTCTCCGATGCCGTTTGCTTCCACGTTTCAAGGAAGTTCGCTTTATTCCTCATTTTCCTCCTATTGTCTGTATTCTCAATTCCAAAAGACACTGTTTACACTGGGGTTCACCTCCGCCGTTCAGCCCTTTACGGCTGACAGTCAGGAAGGCCTGTAACTCGCAGGGCGCACAAGAGGCACTCCGTCAACTGGCGTCGTTGCTGCTGTCCGGCCAACCGCCCCGACCAACCCGCGAGCCACCACACCACCAAGTTCCAGCTTCACTTCGCAGGGCCACGAGCTTCCCCGCTCCCCTTTCGCACGGGAACTCCCCGGGGCGGGGGCCGGTCGCACCCCAGCCCCCCGCCGCCCCCGTGGCCCCGCGCACCCGCCGCGGCGCCGGCCCAGGCCAGCC
>VZTO01027669.1:69219-95551 GCA_013400615.1 Syrrhaptes paradoxus
CCCCGGCGCGTGGCGGCGCGACCACTCGCAGCGCCTCCAGCTCAGCCGCCGCCGCTGCCGCCCCCCCCGCGCCCGGCCCCACTCGCCGCCTCACTGCCGCCGCTCCGTGCGCTGCCCGGGCCCTTCTCCCCCGCACAAGCTTGGCGGCGTCTGGCAACCGGGTGCGCCCATTGGCCGCCGTACCGCGTGAGGTCAGGCGCCCTCCCCGCGCTATTGGCTCGAGCCCGTGTGTGTACACACACCACCCGCCAATCCACGGGGCGATGGCGAGAGGGGCGGGGCGGAAGGGCGTGGCAGGCCAACACGCGGGGCCGCCGCTTCGCCTCGGGGTCGGTGAGCAGCGGCCGGCGCGTTGCGGCTGCTGTCAGCGGGGCGGTGGCGGTGGGGAGCCCGGGTGAGGGGGCCGCCACGCTCCCTCTGGCCGTGCCGGCCCTCCCCGGCGCAGGGGGGCAGGCGCTGCGCGTTGGTAGGACGTGCATGGAGTTGTATGTACGTACAGGGGACGGCGCCGCAGTGTCTGCACCGCGGGCCGGGCTGGGCCGGGCTCCGTGCCGCTTATCTGAGAGGAGGGGGGTGGGGGGCTGGGCCAGGGGACGCAAAGTTCAGCCCCGCCGCGGGTTGGGTCGTCTCAGGTGAACAAACCTCTCGTCCCCGGCGCGGGAAGGGGCCGCAGAGGGGAGCCGGGAGCGCTGGGACAGCAGCGGGCATCCTCGGACACGGCTCCGCTTTGTACCGGGGCTTGCGGCAGCGCCGAAGCTTCCTTCCCGCAAGACAAAGGCGCTCGGCGCAGACAAAGGGGACGCGGCTGCTGGGGAGCTGCCACCGCGCTGCCCGCCCTCCCCGCCGCCGCGGGGTCACTGCGGAACAGGCGCGCGGCCGAGGGGGGGGGCAGCGGGTACAGCCCCGAGACACCGCGTCCGGGCTGCAACTGGGGGTCCCGTTATTAACGGTTTAAGAAGTATTTGCTTTCAACGCTTCTGTATCTTTTAAAAAAATTGGTTTCAACAAAGCAGGATTAAATATTCATATATAGACAACATAAATAGAACAGTCCAGGGAGTAAAAAAAATGTAAAAGCCAGCACTAGTTCCATTCAAAGCAACAATGCAATTTTGTTAAAGAGTCTCCTGTGCAGCTAGGCACACATCAAAGGCACGCAACAACCCATTTTTCAGTTTTCTGTAACAAAGTCACCTTAATGCCCCTGAGCAAGCTGAAGAAAAGAAGGTTTATGTGGATGCAGAAACACTAGTAAGGTTTTAGAAACATACAGACCATGTAAGAGTAGACCAAGCATGTTAAACTTGTGTTTCTCTTGCTTTACAGGCAACATCAAATGCCCTAGAAAGACAACTGGCCCGATCTCCTTTTTATATTAAAAAGGGAAGAAACATCAAAACCACAGGTGTTCAGCCTGTAAAACAGAGTTCTTAAACGAAAGACTAAAGTAAAAATCAGCAAGCAAAAACTGTATGTTGACAGTTCACAACTGAAAATCTAGCATGTGCCCAGGAATTTGCTGACTTTGCAGTTTTTGTTTCTTTTCATCCCCTATAAAATACTTAAATCACCTGCAAGAAGACCTTTATCAGTATTTGCAGTGTTACGCAAGATAACTTAATGAAAGCATAAAAAAAATGCAAACTATTGTGTATTCTCTCGGAACCCCTCTAATAGGCACAATCACAATAGCAAACATAAAGGCCAGTGAAGCATGCCCTGGCAGAGGTGCAGGAGGTATGCACTGCCTCAGAAAAGGAAGCAGAACAGAAGCAAACCAGGCTAGCTGGTTTATTGTGCTATTCAGTAAATTCCCTGAGCTAAACAAATACTTGAACTCAAACCCAGGCTCAATAAAGAAACGCTTCAAATATCTCTTTTTAGTTCATTGGTTTATTGTTTACTTTTTTGCAAGAAACACCAATGATCTGAAGTCAGATACTGTAACTGATTATGAACATGAAAACCAGTAATTTTAGCCATTAACGAGAGAAGCAGCAGAAAGGTCCCTGCTGCAGTTTGCATTTGCTTTCAACATCAAACTGCAGAATGAGATTACTTCTAATCTCAGAACTGCTGAAACAATGATCAGTGGGCATGAGGGCAAGTACACTGCTTCTGTAACAGTCTAAACCAATACCCAAGTCTTTCAGAACTTACACAAATCCCAAACTTTATCCCGGAATGAGAGCTGCATTGAAAAACATCTTGGCATTGTTTTTTTAGACATGCTAAGGCATGGGTCTAGCTTCCTACAGTAAAACCCGCACTGCGGGAAGTTCTCAGGTCTCCCTCCAGAAACAGTCAGTGGTCTCCCAGCCTTAGAACATCTTTCTCCCTCTGGCTGGTCAGATCCCTTTCAGATCCCCCACCCTCCCCTTTCACAGCACATCACCTTTCAATGTTTTCTAGTTTAATTGATTTCTTGCCAGCCCACAGCCATGATAACCTGTACAAACACTAACCCAAACCAGCCCCCCACCTCTTTCCACCTGCTGAACTTGCCCCCACTGCCCGTAAAACCTTTCACCGAAATGCTGCCCATCTCCTGTGAGAGCACTGCCATCTTCCTCTGCTCAGCCTCCGGTACTGACATACCTGCTTGTTTGAAGAGGGGATCATGACATTGTCTGTACTTTGGCGTGGACCAGGAAGAGCACAAACCCCTCCTCGATTCCACTGACTTGCACAAAATGGTTGTTACCTTTTTCCACAAGGCTGGGGATCAACTGATGAACCTTTGGGTCGTGCCCTGATCCTGGAAATAGTGGGACTACTTGAAGGATCTTGCTACAGAGATTATACCAAAAAAGCAGCCATCAGGCTGAAACAGCAACTCAGTTATCTTCCTTTTTTGCTTTCTTCTGACAGGAAAGCAAGTATAAATGCTCTTGTCAAAAACAGATGAGAGTGACTGAATTAGTTTTACACAAAATTAGCTTGTTACAGGAGAGAAGAAAACACTGCTTAGAAGAAAACAGTACTCAAAAATCTTGGCAAAGTTCATCACAGTGAGATTTTAAACATAGTGACTTGATTATTTTCTTAGTTATGTAAGAAAACTTGGACATCTGCTCTGTATTTTCAACTATCTGAAGACTCTATCTGTCCTTTCTCTTGACATGCAATAATTAATCCAATAGTAGTGAGATCGCTCCAACATTAGAGGGATTTTTCATGCTATGTAGTCCCCACATATGTAATAGGAATGTGTGTCATTATGAAGGATAAAACTGACAAACTGCAACATGTGTACCTGTGAAGGCACGATGCCCAGAGGTCATTAACACCTCTCAGCTAAATTCCCAAATCTTCACATGCTTCATGAGGTGCATTACTATCCAATTCTAAGTAAAATATTCAGTCTCAACATGGTATCTCTCTTAAAATGACAAAACTACAAACTAGTTAATATTTACAATTTTTGTATTCTTACTTTTACTATCAGACTTGGTGACAGCAAATGTAAAACTGGAGATGCTTTTCAAACTGATAAGACCAGCCCCAAGGCAAAAATCTAAATATAAAGGGCAGCAGTAAAAGCTGACGTATTTTAAATAAAAGTTAGCATAAGTGAGGTTCTACAATGGTCTTAATGCCCTTCTGTGTAACAAAAATTGAGACAGCAAAGTGCCCGTAAAAGTGTATCTAACCGCTTAAAGCTGATTTCAAATTCATTATCAATTAACAGGCACCACTTTAAGATATCAGCACATTAAAAATTTCCTGGGAAGATAAAATCAATTTTTCTTGTAACAGCTAAGCAGAAGAGGCTTCGTGATCAGTAACCAAATCTCTTTGAGATGTGTTGCCTGTTAGGCTGTTCAGTCTTTGGGCAACTACGCTTCACAAGCTGTGGCAGATGCTCTAACCTCCAAAGGTCGCTCCATCTTGGTAGACTTAAAGACACCCCCATTTGTTTCAGAGATGTACTCACTACTTTTAACCTCTCCATAACAGAACACACAACTTTGCAGATTATTTGAAAGGCTTGGCCAGTGAATACAGTTAGGCTTTTCTGCACCCTCATATTCCAGTGAAGTTTCTCTCCTGTAGATCTGAGGCTAATGAAAGGAAAACAGGTTAAAGTTCCTACTTCAAATTAGACAGTGACAGTGGTAAACAGTTATCCAGAATAGGTCCTCTAGGACCCTACCTAGAGCAAGAGGACTTTATAACGTCTTGGATATCTTCTATCTTTCTAGCTGTGTTATGGCCGGGATGAACACCACCACGGTGTCAAGGTGCAGTATAAGGCACACAGCTAGCCGAGTTACCTTCAGTGAAGTGATTTGAACAGAATAAGTTCCCATTAAAGCTCCATCTGGGAACACCATAGGAACCCTAATCAAGTCCAGCAAAACCATAAAAGTATTAAGCAAACATAAGTCTTGATAACCTTCTGTTATCAAGAAGGTAACAGGTGAAACTTGATGAAACTAAACTCCTTAAAGTAAGCACAAAGTTTAGAATACCAGTGACTGAGGCACAAACTTCTGCTCAGAATGCCAGACTGTAGAACCTTCTTGCCAGGGAGCATTTTCTTTAGCAGGCAGGTTGAAATGAGAGAGAAGAGCACAAGCTGAACACAGGTGTTGAAGCAAAGCAAGTGTTCCACATATCCTGTAACTACAGGTTCTTACCTTATAGCAGGTGGAGGAGTAGAGGGAATCTCATCAATGGACTTTATATTAAGAGTCTTAGCACCTGGACAGCCATGTTTTATGGTCCAAAAGAAAAAAAATAAAGAAGTATCTACAGAGCTATCAACCATATAGGTTGTACAGTCTGCCATATTATCAGAAATCAGCAAACAGACCTATTTCTGGACTTCAGGATTCTCCTTTAAGTAGGTTCAGGAGAGAATGGTCTCTGCAACTTGGAGGATACACAAGGAAAAAAAATGTGCCAAGATGCAGCACAGGTTGAAGGACAAAAAGTAACAGAAGAATAAGAAAAATGGTATATAAGCTAAGGGTGACAGGCAGATGAGATCTAGTTTGAAGAAGCACACAGCTAGAGCAGATGCTCCAACTCATGGTACGTGACTGTGAAAGAAAGTGAGGGAGCGGTGTATGATTTGACCTTCCATGTTTCAGCACGAGAAAAAGTGAATGAGAATTCTCCGGCCCTCTTCAATGTTAATTCTATAAATGTTTCTTGTCTCCAGTCTGTGGAACACAATCACCCACAGCTTGAATTTCATATTATTCTGAAATGACAATGTTTAATAATTTTACATTTTTGAAACTGATTTACACATACTCCTGAGAAAATTATAATAATTTAAGATTAGTGATAAACAAATACATATGAACAATTAGCTACACATTTAATTATAGTTTATTTGTTTAAAAAACATAGAAGTAATTCATAGCTTCAAAAGTAGACTTTTGACCTCCTTTTAGCTAATAATAATAGGATTTAACAATGGCCTTGAAAATACTAATGTTACAGATTTTTACAAGTTAGATAGCATACCAGTAGCTATTTTTATTGTCTTTGTATTAGCCATGCCAGATAATATAGATTTTGGTCTTTATAAAATTTAAAAAGGTTGAGCTACAAGTTAGATCAGCTATAAAAATCCTGTGGTTTTTTTTTTTTTTTAATGGAGTACTGAAAGCCTATTTGCTTTTGTATTTCATCTTAATTTAGTGCACAAAAATGTCATTACAGAGCTAGGTCAAAGGCTTCCTTAGAAAGTTAACCAAAAGGTGGTAAGAGGCTGCTAAAATAAGAAAATATCTTTGTACACAATCAAATTAATCACAACCCACTCCCAAACAATCATTTTATGTTTCTTAGAAATGCCTGGGGAAGTGTATGTGCCTTCTACCCTTCCTCAATGATTAACATACCAAAGATTTTGAAGATCCAAAGGGAGGCGAGTTCCTCAGTAGAAAACTCATAATAGGAAATAACTCCTCATCTCTAGTACATGGTAGGATTCAAGCAGCTGGGCCACCCAGAGGAGGTCACCGAAGGGACACAAATGCTGCAGCTGGACTGCAGCTGTCATAGGGATGATAGGAAGGTTCATTACAGTGTGGCAAGTGATCTAGCAGCAGGGGGGTAACTGAAGTACCATGTAACTTTATATATATACCATCACAAATTACAGTTACGGTTTTTACTGTCCTGTTAATGTGAAGATTTTATAAATGTTCATTAAAATGTTTTAAATCTTCCATAATTAAAATGCCAATTTCTACCAGTGCAGGGAGCATTTCGTCGCTTGCAGCCAGGTATCCATAGCAGGTTTGTATTCCTCCGAGTCCTTCTGGGGCTCAAAAACTGCTTCTATTCTCCTTAGCTTCTTTAGCTCTTCTTTGTCAGTCCAAAACCCTGCAAACAGAAAGTTCATTCTCAAACTCAACTGCAAAGATGTTATTTTTGAGTTGTTTTGATTTATTTCCAAGAGATCCAAAGAAACACAGTAAGAAATCATGACAGCTTTTCTTTACTCAACCAACAACTTTCTCAGAGGGAAGCATATTTTTAACATTGTGAAACTCCTTTCCAATAGCATCTACTTGTTTGGAATCCTGACAACTGCACATCTGCTTAACTGGGATGGTTTCCAAGGAACAGCTCTGGTACACTGAAGTTCCCTTGGGTTTCATCCACACACTGCTTTCGGCTGCACATCCTTCTCAATGAAGAAGGGCCAGAGAAACCAAGACTTTGCACTAGTTACTTTCCTACTGTCCTAAAAATTGAATAAAGGGCAGAAAACAGCTGCTGTTAACATATCCACATGAATGTTATTGAATTGTTGTGTATTCACACATCTCCAGCTTTCTTACAGTTTTAACTGCTGCATAAATCTTACCTAAGCATACAGTTTTTATCAAAGCACTTTAATGAAGTTAATGGAAATATATCTTGTAGGTGGATATTCAGGAAAACAATTGAAAGTTTGTAGTTTTAAATCTGGTTAATTACATAAAAGAATTCTGTGTGAGTAGAGCTGGATTTTTTTTTCCTGTTAATTATTTATTTTGTACTTCCCACTGTGTTTATTTCTGTGAAAACCTTAAAGAATAAAGGCTCGGTTCACAGATGACAGGACACAGCCTCAGCAGGAATGACGTGGCTGCACGTAAGCACGGCAGCTTCCTTGTCACGTGGACCGATCCCCACCGAGCACCACTCCAGGCAGTGCAGGCATGGGAAGAGATGCAGAGTGTCCAGGTTAAGAAAGAGGGAGGCAGCAAGGCAGGGTTCACCTCTTTCTTCTCCATAGTATACCCGTCTAAATGTAAATGACTCTTGCAAACACATACAGAGATACTTTTCACATAAACTCACTGTCACTATACATTTATGTAGAACTAAACAAGCATACAACTGCTTAGCAAATTGGGACATTGTGTTAGAAATGCAAATGAGGTCCTTGCTTTGGTTTATGTATGACATTATCATCTGTTTCGTTTGTCCATCAAATACAAGTACATTGGGTACAAATACAGAGAAACATAAACACTACTTACCTTGGATTCCCACAAAAATGACTAAAGTAATTCTTTGGGGAGTTTTTACAATTATTTGAAGTTATGCTGTGTTCTTGTTTTAATTTTTTTTTCCTTTGTATTTACAAATATATATTATTAAGTGAAAAACAAAACCTTTTAAAATGTGTACATACCTGAAGCAAGGCCGGCTAGAAAAGCTGCACCAAGACTAGACATGTCTGCATTTGCAGGTTTTTCTATTTTCTTATTAATTAAATCTGAAGTCATCTGCATGACAAAACTATTATTACTGACACCTCCATCAGCTCTACAGGGAGAGGGGAAGAAGTAGGTAAAAAAATGCATTTAGTTCAAATGCTTATTGCCAAAATTTCAGAAAACAACTTCTGGGGTTTCACACCTATGCATAAATCTTCCCGTCACTCATGCACATAGGCATTGCCATTATATGGGCAAATTTAGAGGCCAGCACAAGGTGCCTATAAAAAAAAAAAAGAACACCTATAAACTGGGGGAGGAATGACAGACAGACAGGGATACAGGACAGACATTATCAAAAGCTTGGAAAACTCTGTCTTCTAAAACTATACATTATCCTTGCTGAAATGTTAGGGTGCATAACAGAATCTTTATGTAGTTATCACCACAACACTTCTTCCTTTGCACGGGTATCAGGAAAAAAGCCCCAAGAGGGACAGGAACACTCTCTGTTCTTGACAGTGGTATCACAGTGACCCCTGGCAGCCAGAAGGAGAAATTTTGGAGAGCTTAGTGTGAAAGGGCTTCAGGCTCCAGCACAACTGGTGTGCCTAAACCAAGTACCTACCAAAATGTGCAACATAGTTTTCTAGCAATTCAGCAAAATTTTTCCAAGATTTTGTGAAAGGCATATTCTAGGGATCATGGTCACCTCACTAAATCTGATTTGCTTCTCCAAACACTGAAGCAAAAGCCATATCTTAACAACTGAATTGTAAAAGTATTCTTCCTCTTTCCCTCACAAATAGATCCAGTTTTAACTAACATCTTCCAAAAATATTCAGTCCGTGACAGAGCCAGCACAAAAAATCTCAGTTAGAAAGAACGTTAATAAAGCACAGAATGACCTTTGTGGTAGGCATTACTATATGCACTCCAGTGCTATCTGAAAATATGAATTTGCCTCATTAAAAAAAAAATAATTAAAGTAATTCATTACTCACCTACTGACAATCATCAGTGCCAACAGTTTAATTATGAACCAACCCTTCTGTGGGTAGACTCTACTGCCACTTAAGTTACATTAACATTTGACTTAGTAATCATCTATTTCCCAGCTGCAGTAAGATAAAATGCTTAATAAAGTTCATGGCTATTTAAAATCAAACTCCCATATATCCAATTTAAGTTACATGGAACTTACCGAACAGTTTGAAAAGGAATGCGTATCTTCTTCACAATGATATCATAAAGCTGTTTGTTTCTTTAAAAAAATATTTAGTTGAATTAAACATTATATATTCCATAAAGTGTTCCCAGTATCTACATAGTCAGAAAACAAAATACAAGGCAAAAAATGCCTCAGTTGTGTCAGAACTGCTGCAAAAGCCAACAAGTTTCCAGGATGTATGAATTTAAAAAAAAGGGGGAAAAAAAAAGAAGACTGAAACAGGTCTTTGTTACATCATTTCGAAGGCACAAGTATGGTTAAATCTCGGCCCAGTCTACAGCTGCTCACTGTAGAAAGTACTTTTTTCCCCACCCGAAATGGGCGATAGGTTCCTACAGACAAGATGCAATTGTTGATGTAACGAGTGGGTTACAGGGACAAAAGCAGGCTGACAGCATTAACCAGAGTTTATCCAGCTGTTCTTTAAAGGGAACATCTGAAGGCTGTATGTTTGACTTGTTCAGCAACCATTTCATTTCATGGGAAAAAATCTAAACACAAAGGATCCCCACGCTTTTCTAGTTAGGTATTCAAATTAGATGAGATTATCAACATCCCTGTCTTCAAGAGACCCATGCTTCAGTTCAGGAATTACTGCATCTCGCATTCCTCTTACAGTGCAGAAAAAAAAGCATTAGAAACAGTTGCAGCAATTCAGAATGTTACCTTCCTTCAGATACCCTTTTTGCCTCTTTGCAGGAGGTTATTACACCCAAAGCAGAGCTGGGGACCAGATGGAAGAAATCCTGAGAGTGTTCCCTAACTGGCCACAGCATAGTGTGAGCCAAGCTCAAACCACAGTCAGCTTCAGTGCAAAGCACACTGCATGAGTCGCCAGGCAGAACCGTCTGTTCCACAGTGAGCTACTGATGTGGTACTGTCAGTGACTATCAGTAATACCTTTAACCTTGACAGCTAGATCTGCAAGTTCATTCACATCTTTAAAGATGTTTAAGATGCCTACTACTAAAAATTCAAACTTTAGCCAGAGAGCTGATATAAAACTTCCAGCTTCAGGGATACTTTAAACATGGCTGGAGGGGGCTACAGCTTCTGACAACACACTGTCAGGAGAGTAAGGACAAACTTTATACAGAAAACATTTTTAGAACATGCAGAAGACAATGTAGTTTAGGAATCCCTGTGTGGTTACTTAATAACAAAAATTCTGAAGAAATAAACACACACAAGTTTAGTTGTAAAGTGTTAAAGAAAAAATGAAAGCAGCTAAACCTCCTGTTCAATGTAACAGTAATGGACTACCACAGTTTACATTTTACAAATTGGGGAAGTCCACGTATCCATTTAACACTGCTGATCAAAATAAAAGCAAACATAAGAAAATATAAGCAAGATTATTAAGTAAGCAGTACCTGAAAGCCACGGATTCCAATATAGCTCGTACAAGATGGTTTCTGGTAGTGCAAGGTTTCAGCCCCATGAAAGAGGCAGATAAACACGGGTCATTCAGAGAAACCTGCAGAAAAGATTTCACCATGAGTTCAGAGAATTGTATTTGTAGGCTTCTGAGAAAGCAGTCAAATAGTAAGAAAAAAAATAACTTACGACAATTACAGGCAGCATAGTGAAAGGAGAAAATTGAAAACAATATGTAAGAGGTATATAGTATTATTGTAGCTAACTCAGTGAACAGTTTAAACAGCTTCTTTCAACAGGAAAAGAAGTGTGATTTCTTCCAAAACTGACATACTAAATAACACTAACGTGTATGACTTCTCTTTAAAATCCATAGAGCGTACACTCTAAGTGTCTAGGACAGAGCACACCGATACTGCTGCTCACTAGCAAGATTTCACACACACACTTTTTGGTTTTTGTTTTAAGCACTCCTGAACTGCTGAATGAAAGATGAACTGAATTTAAAGTTACACTGAAAACGATGGTAATACTTTTCATTAGTTTATACTACAACCTGTTTTCAGTGACACTGATAAACAGAGACAACAAAAATTCTGATGGTCACTAAGTTGTCTTTTCTTTTTCAGGAGAACTGAAGGATCGATTGATGAATCTCCTGTCTACTGCTCCACTCCTCTGACGAACTCTATCACAAAATCCTAGCTTGCTGTACCATATCTAGTTTGTGACAACGTTAAATCTTATTTTCACTGTAGACAGTAATTTTTAAATTGAAACAATCCTTTCCATTTGTATTGTACTAAATATAAATTATGACAAAACTTACCAAAAGTCTGAATTTCATGCTTATAAAATATATACACACACATACTTATAAAGTAAACTAAGAAAATGATAACACATGTTGAAAAATTAATAATACATATGGATAGGTACATACAGCCAAAAGGAAAACTGGCATTTTGCAAAGGTTCCTAAATAGAAAAAGCTTCTGCATTACAGTAAAAATATTCTTTTTTTTCCCCCATGTACAAGTACCCTTCCCATCTAAGAACAGAACCATTTATCCAGCCCAGTAGCATAATAAAGATCCATGGCTTGCAAGTTTACAGATTTCCATATACAAGATAATAAACTAAAAAGCATAGACTCATATTCTACATAATGGTATCTTGAAAAAATCAATCATTAAAAAAAAGTAGCAGTGCATATATATGCATACATCACAATGAAGAGACCTTTTAGTTCTAGTTAGTTCTTTTAGTTTTAGTTAGTCCTTCCTAACTTTTGCCGCTACTACTAACCACAGCAAGTTAACCCTGGAAACCCCTGTTTCTAGAAGACTGAGTAAGAAGAGAAATGATTAATGCCCATATTCACTCAATTTCAAATACACTTTCACAACGATGCTCCTCTCAGTGCGCTGAATCACAGCAGTAGAATCCAGTAAGAAAGAAACTTGCTTCTTATCGCCTTAATGGGGGCGAGCAGAGAAACACTTTACAATGTAGGAAATGAAAATATGGGCTTCATAAGAACCCCCCCAAACCACTGTCATTTTGAGGCCGAAGAAACATGACCATACAACCAATTTGTGTCAGCATCGAGCCAGTGGAGCTAAGCAGACACGTTACAGTCCCAGAAGAGTTCAACTTTGTTCATATCCCCTTTCATACCATTTATCCCTCAGTTTCTAAATAGATACAGATTCTGTTGCTGTGAGTCTACTAGCTAGGCATGTGTCTCTGAAATAAGCAGGGCTTTTAAAAGGCAAAGATTCATGTTGGTGGATACTATTAGTGGTAACTAGATGTCACAGTTAAAGAGGAATCTATTCAGTTTTCTAACTACAGCTTCTAAATTTGGACTGGGAATATTAGAATTAGGGAAAAACAGACTGAATCAATGTTTACCAAGAAGCTAGCTGGGGTTCCTTCTGGAGACAGTGTCAAGAAAGCAAGCGGAGACAAACCCGCAAAGCAAAACAAAAACCAACCAAACAAAAAAGAGGCTTTACCAACATCTCTAGAACTTGAATATTAATAGAATTAAAGGTTTAAAAAAAAAATCAGACTAACATTTGTCTACCTCAGGATTCCTGTCTGCAAATATTGAAATTTGGCATGGCTCAACATTTGCTTATTCACAGCACAATTACTCACAGTAAATGTTAAATCTCAGCATAATCAAGCTTTATACCCCTAAAAACAAATATAATGATTAGGTTGTCTGTTTGAGAGAAGGTAGCTGGGCTACCTGCAGAAGAAATGAAATTTTTCTTTCCCTTGTTCCATTAACATACAGGATTTACACAAAGGTAAGGTTAAAGATGTTAAGTTTCTTTAGAAAAAACAGTAGTCCTGGGAATGAAAAAATAAAATAGGAAAAAGAACTCTTAGATCCACACAGAGAGACGACCTGTCAAAAACATTCCATGTAGCTCTAAAACATATGTATTCAAACTAACAAATTACTAACTAAGATTTCTAAGAGAAAAACGAAGGTAGCGATCTTTGAGAATAAAAAATACTGTTTTCATCTTAATGGCTTTTGTTGGAGTAACACGGTAACTTCTGAACACCTGAGAGGTTCAAACATCAGCTGTCTATACATCAAAGACCCAGACAATGACAGACATCACTCAACCCCCAGAGCAGAGCAACATCTTTCCCTTCATCGTCCCTGCTCCATCTGTCCCGTACAGCTAGCATTCCAAATGACAGCTTGGAGACCAGGGCTACACACCACAGTTTCTCCTGGACACCAACACTGACTGGGAAAAAGTTTTGTGGAGACATGGATATTTTTGTGTTGACAAACTCACAGTGCAGAAACAGCTGTGCTGCTGGAAGTGTGCTTTTAGTCAGATTACCTCATGTTGCTGATGGAAACTAGATGGAAAAGTTTTGGGCTCTGCACAGTCTCTAAGCTAGCCATGACTACGTTAGCAAAACCTGTTTATTTTCATTCTGTATGAAGGCTTGTCTGAGAGCTCTGACTTGCAGCTCTGTCATATTTTCTGGTGACAAATTGCAAACTCTTATTATCAAGTGTCAAACCCACACTAGAAGCAGCTTCTCTGTAGCTGAACAGGCAGTATGTCAACTTCCCAGCTATCACAATGTATTGTGATAAATGATCTATTATCATTTAATGTAATGTATTAACTGGAATTCCCATCACTTTCAGTCTAGACGAATACGCTAGACTTCACTGCAGCATCAATATCACCCTTGTTGCTGCTTCCACACAGGGACAGTAACTCACAGCTGTAATCAAACTCAAGAGGGAACATCAACCAAAGGTGGAAAGGACAGACATGAGGCAGATAAGTCTCCAGCATAAACGGAAAGCAAGTAGAAAGAATCTAGATGACCCAGAGGGCATAAAGTAATCACAGGAAGTTCCTCAAATAGAGAGGCAGGTAAAAGCAAGCTACCAGGAAATGGAAGGGACTAAAGTGGGTAACAAACACCACGAACTCCTTACTATACACATTGGGCTCAGCAACAAAGCATAAACCCTATTGTTTTATTATTGTTAAAATCTGCATATCAAGGAAGTGTCTAAATATTACTATCTCTGCTTTTTGTAACACCAGAACTTGTAATCTGGCTCATATTTAAGTGCGTTTAAGTACGCTAATAAATTGCAACCTACATCTTGAAAAGAGGCAGAATAAAATGAATTATTTTAGAACAGTGCTTAGAAGTATTATCTCAATGAAGGCTCTGTGTGAGGTAGAAAAACTATGGGATTGCTTTCTGTCTCTGCAGGCACTGCTTGAGTTACTGTGGGCATGTAATTTAGTTTATCTGTCCCCCAGGTCTCCACCTGCTGAAAGTGGAAGTACTTTTCCTATTTTGTAGGGTTTTTCTCATGGAGGGTAGTGCTTTAGCATCCTAATATGACAATGATCATATGACACAATCTATGTTGTGGTGAGGGACAGAGAACAAGAACCTGAGTAGTCCAGAACAAATACTGTGATAAAATGTAAGTTACTACATTTAAACACATAAAAGTTAAAATTTCAACTGGGCTATTAAAAATATTTTCTCAATTATATTAATAATAATAGTTTTACCTGAAGACCTGGAACAAAACAAACGCCTTGAGAATCAACAATACTCCGTGCCATTTTCTCTGTTTCATCTACATTGGTAAAAAGATCTGTAAAGATGCATAAGTCACATGCTTTTATTATTTACTTCAGTTTCTTCATACATCACTAAGAGACAAAAAACTAGAATTAGATTATTTCCTTTTGTAATATTCTTGACCTACATGTTCTAAGGGAAACGATCACTTCTCCTGTATTTCATGTCCATCAGTCATATAAAAAAAACCTTATTCAGATGAAGACTGAATTCAAATGGATCCTCTCATATCTGTTATGAGAGACTTTTAATCTTCACATCTTGTAAGAGGTTATTAGCTTTCCAAATATACATGAGAATTGAGAATGCTAACAATGGTACCCTAAGTACGCTAAAACTCTAGATTTGCAAGTGTTTCTTCCCCTCAAAGATGTTGTTATTGTCAGCCCAAGCACCAAATGACTACAGAGAAAGTCCTTAATACCCATGATATTTTAACAGCACTCTTAGTATTTTTATAAGTGACTGACATATAACTATATATAAGCTAGGTCCTAATTACATCTCTTCCATAGACACTACTTTTATTCTCTCTCTAGCTGGATGTCTCTCTTCACAACTCTACAGACATCCCTCTTTAGCTCGTTCTTTACCCACATGCAATTCTTGTACTAATACCCACCTTCCGTAGTTTTCACTAATAATGTCCTTATGTGGCCACATGACATGTTTTACAGAAGACTAGAGGTCTCCTGCAAATGAGAGCTATTGCTTTTTCTTGTCTTATAAGCAAATTCTCCTATCAGAGATAAATTAGATTAATCTAGCTCAATTTATCTTGGAAAAACTGACCTTGGTAACTTACCAGGAGTTTCAATTTACCTTTGTAACCTTCAAAAATTTGTTTGAAAGCTTTGGATTCTACTGTGTCTAGACTAATAAGCCTGAATCACACCTTTTCCTTCTTTTTGTATTTGCTATTACTGAACTATATATAGTACCTCTATGTCAGGACAGAAGATGAAACAATTAAGTAAGCTTCACTTCACCCTGAAATTCCACATACTACTTTATCAAAATGCTTAGAAGTGATCTGATCAAAATGTTTACAAGTTATATGATTCCAGGAAAAGAAGCTCATTAAACAAAGTTTGTCTTGCTGCAGAAATTCCTGTTTCCAAACCTTTACCACTGTTACATGTCTCATCTTCATCCACGTTGATCCTCACTATCCTTACCAAGGCCATTACGTTACCTTGCATTTTTGCCCAATTTCTTCTGTAAGGAAAAAGTTCTACCCTTCTCTTTATTTGTAAAGCTGATAAAATTTTCTGAATTCTGCTTCTCTGCAATTGTATTTCCAGAAAATAAAAGTCTTGCTTATTAGACAATTTATAGCAGTGTGCCTATTTTTTTAACTCCCTCTAAAACTACCCCAGTGTTTGCCTGTGGTAACAACTGTAGGTCATGCACATTTCACTACCGGGTAGATAAAAATCCTTTATCCTATTGCTCTGCATATACCTATAATATCCTTTTCAAGTATGGATAAGTTCCATATGGATAAGTATCCATTTTAAGTATGGAATTTGATTTAGTCAACTTACATGTGTGCCACTGATATTTGTATCTGCAGCACAGAACTGTGCACTGACTTGAGTGATTTCCTCTAAGGACTAGAGGCTGTTTTTTCTCTAGGCTCAGTCAAATGTTGAACAATGAAGAACCTGAGGACCAATCTGAGTCATACTTAATCCTTAAGGGCATATACATGAGTATGTATATGCACATATGCACCAGAAATTGACAACTTCGAGAAATGTGGAATTTTGTGGTGAGCTGCACTTAAGGAAAACCTTTAGCAGATAACCCAAAGTTTGAAACACCAATTCCTTTTTTGTATCCTCGTAAAGGTGTACTAAATTTCTAAGTAAACCAAGTAAATAGTTTATTAGAACACTCAGAAAGGTTTTCCTATGAACAATCAGTGCTTTTGAATGTCAGCTGCTACAGAGCTAGTATTTTTCTTAGGCTTTTATTAAACTGGAATGCAAATATTTTCATTACATAATAGTCACAGCCAAAAGGCACATCACTTCTATGTGAATCAACATACACAACAGTTATTTTTAAAAATAAAGTTCTTCATGTTATTTTCATGTAACTCAAACCTCTCATAAATTTTGAGAGGTACAGCTAGAGACCTCTCAAAAGCATCACAGCAACTGTTCGTGGAATATTGCATTTACAAGCATGCTACCAGACTTCATCATTAGCAAATTTCTGTGCTTCTCAAATAAAAATTCAAGTCTAAATACCATAAAACAGCACATATTTAACTTTAGACAGGTCTCCTTTACACCATTTCTATTCAAGTCTGGATACCAGGTTAAAAAAAAAAAAAGTATCAGGAAATTTGCCAAGCTCTAGAGAAAGCTAATGAGAGAACTAAAGAGACAATGCATTTTCCACTGTCCAGAACATATAAGCTAGTTTCTTCAATTATGGATAATAAAACCAAGCCCAGTAACATAACCTCATAAAACGGTTTCTTAAGTAGTAATATCTTTTACCCTCTATAAAATTAAAGAGCTACTTACTTATATCCTGAGCCCATTTTATTGCAGTGCCAATGTCTGACATACAGCCTTCAGTTAAGTAAACAACTTCTTCCCCAATCTTCCAACCAATCAGTGGATACAGACCTTAATTATTTTTAATGAAACAAAATAAAACAGCTGGTTAAATTAAANGGTTAAAATAAATGTTTAAAAAAAAAAATGTAAAAAAACACCACAAATAAAAAAAAAAAAAAAATTTGTAGCATTTTTAGTCAATTCCTTTGCAGAATTCACACTAAAAAAATGTCACTGATAGAGGTTGAACGTATTGTTTAAAAATTTACTGATGGGATTAAAAGAGACTAAAACAACAGCTTGCTAAACCAAATTAACTTGAGAAAAATCACCATCAAATTAAAAAAAAAAGCCTCTTTAAGCTAAAGAAAAGAGCTATCTGCACTTACTTTTTTTTTTAAACAATAAGAGGTTGTCTCTACTTGATTTATCAGTGATTTCCTATTTCTTTTTAAATCCATCTTATTTCCCAACAGTTTCTAAAAAAGTCAGACTTTACCTTCCCAAAACATAAAATACAAAGGCTGGACTTTCAGATGGGAAGCACAAACACTTAAAAATTCCTTTTTCAATATGAAACATAGAAAGCAAAAAATAAAACAAGTTTCACAGTTTGCCCATCCTTGTCCCCAACAAAGGCTCCTGCCAGTTAACTATAGCATGTTGCCAGTATGTTTTCCTAACACCAACAATAAAAGAAACACCTAAACTTATTAAAAATATTCAGTGACATACGTTGTCTGTAACTACAAAAAACCAGTACTTCTATGGTTTACATGATGGAATTTGCCAAAGGTTATGATTTCCACTAAATAGTTCCGGCTTTGCAGTGATTAAAAAAAAATTCAATGACTTTGAATTTTTTTTTTGCCTTTTCTCTCAGAAGAAAGGCAGAAATACATAGGCCAGTTTATTTTAAAACACAGTACAGCATCTTTCAGAGAGCTGTCTGGTTGAAGGTACTATTACATTAGAAATAAACAGACGACAATTATAAACCCGATGATTTGTTCTACCCTTTGCCCCCCCCAGATATGTTGAAAGCTTAACAAAGAAAAGAGAGACATAATACTTAAAACAGTCAGTGTGAACACAAAGACCTTCTTGTTTGATATCTGTATTAGTAAGAACATACAACAAAAGTCTCACAGAGTACTGCTTTTAATGCTAAGGCAAAAAGACTTCATTATCCAGCAGAACAGTAGATGTTCTCCAGCACTGCAGCTGGACAAACAGTTTTTCAAGTCACTCAGTAAGAACTTACCTATGCCATCTATGACAAACTAACAAGCTTGACAGATGTTCAGAACAACAAACTTTTTAACACTAGAAACACATTGGGAAGCCCATTTCTAGTATTTTAAAAGAAAAACAGTAACTGCTAATTCTGTATTATCTCACTGCAGGTACTTCAAAGCGTAAGGGCTCAAGAGGAGGAACTTGCAGCAATCCACGGGAACATCCTGATGGGAGAAGCCAGAGCACCAATACCCTCTTTCTCCACTGCTGTACTGTATAATACCACTATCAAGAACAACTGGTGAAGAAAGAAAAAAACCAAGAAAACAAACAAAAAACCAGGAGGGCTGCAGGTAGCAGACATAATTATTAGTGATGTTACTTAAATTCTCTTCTTGAAAGCATATTTCAAGATAACCAAGATCTACATTTCTAATTAAAAATTTCCAGTCTTCTGTTCTGAAAACACTTTCAAGGTATTTTTTTACAGCTAAAGACAGAAGGAAAAGCATAGCCCTGTTCTATCCCTTTTCGTACCCTCCTCATTAACAGCTGTCAAGTAACATGAAATACTCTATAACTAAAATTTCAGTAGCTTACCATTCCGTGATGCAAAGAGGCGATCTCCAGTATTCACATTCCAGAAACCACCTGTTCCCATGGTCAGTTTAACATCTCCTGGGTGAAAGCAGCATTCTCCAAACACGGCTGACTGCTGGTCAGCGACCTGCCGTACCAACAGAAATAATGCCACAAGCTAGCTACCAACTACCAACCTACAGTGCTGGTGGATCTTAAAATATCACTGCAAACACTTCAGAGTTCTGAATACAAGTCTCATTGAGAAAGAAATTGAGCACTGAGAGACGACTCCCATATAATTTCTGAAGTATTTGCAGGCCATTCCAACAGTCAGATTTAACACTAGAATCAAATTACACCAGGTTTGGACACAACGTGAACACAATCTGTAATACTGCTTGCAACACTGGAAAATACGTTATGGAAAGAAAATAAATACGTTATGGTTCAGTACTTGACAAGGATAAATGGGGCATTTGCAGTCACAGGGAGCAGAACAGCGTAGCTTGGCTTGAACTCCTCTTCCTCCAAACAGAAAGTTGAAATTTTGATGTTTCACCTTGCTTTTCCACTGCTCCTGTACCAAATTATTCCATGTTCATTCCATTGCTTTTCAACAATGATGGTTACTAAATGTACATGTGCCTTGGCGAAACAGTAAATTTACAGATAAATAGAGTCTACGGTTCTTTAAAAGTAGCAGGAGAAATTCATGTTAGCAAGATGACATTTTTTCCATTTAGCTCAATTCAAGTAGATTTTCCTGCAAGTCATCACTTAAAAAAAAAATTGGTTTTCCTTATCCAAATCCTAACTACTGAGACAAGAACATGTTATTCTCCATTTATTAAGTCATAAAGAAGGAATAGAGAATATTTACTAAACAAGCAAGTATTAAATCAAAGCTAGGTAAAAAGAATATAGGTGCAAATATACATATTTAAGTAAGAAAACAATTTCACTCACCACTGCCATTATTGGAATAGGTACCCCAAATATTTCAGAGTCAGCTGATCCGAAGTTGAAGCTCAAAACAAACATTATGGAGAAACATCACAACACTGAATTGACCTTTTTTGTTAAAATGAAATCTAGATATACAAGGCCTGGGTCTGCATCACATGTGAAAGGTAAAGCTACCAATTTATTTTAAAGAAAGCATGAAAAATACCACTTCAAGAAATCCTGACAGTAAAAATTAAAGTTTTTGATGTAGTGTTAAGAAGTAAAATTGCATATAAAAATAATTTAATCTTTTGGGGTGTATTTATATATTACTTGGCCCGTGCAGATTATGTAGTATTTTCTAAAGACAATTAATTTAACAGGTATATTCTTTTGAATACACCTTCATAGTTACCTCGTGTCTTTCACTGGAGGATAAATAGACATTGGAATGGAAAGTAAATTAGACAAAGTGGGGTTCCAACATTTCTGAAACAATATGGAAAAAGTAAAAATGTCAGCAACTCTCTCAGAAGCACAACAAATAGCAACAGCATTTTTTCAGAACAGCACATACCGTAAAGGGTTCAAAAACACCTGTAGCACTGGCATTTGAGTAATCCGTAGCATACACAGCACCTACATTAAAACAAAACAAAACAACAAAGATTTTAGATAATCAAATATTTAAGAGTCATTTTAAACATACTTTTTCTTAAATCATCTCAGTGGCTCCCATGAAATATAAACTGAATATCTATAGGCAAAGTCATAGTGATACACACACTTTACCAGCCACTCACTATAATGTGTAAATATTAATTACAATGTGTTAATATTAATTACCTTATTGCACCCTCATGGATTTGGCTAGAAGAGAGCCAGTACTTCTGACAACACGTCCGACACTGACTGCATCACTGTCTATCATAATCTATCCAATTGCTCAGGCATTAGCCCTCAGGACAGAAACTTGCAATTCTTCCACATTTGTAACAATTCTTCATTCTTTTGCTTTCACAGGTACATTTCTTCAAATCAAGGCCAATTAGTTCTGGTAGTGCTCTTTAAATCTTAAATGCTTAAAAGGTTGATTACCCTGAATAACTATTTCCCTTTCTGACTGCCTTTCCAGGCAGGCCCAAAGAATAATTAATTCAAAAGGTGTTTTTTTTTAAACAGTAAATATATTACAATATTCTTCAATTCTAAAAAAGTACAAATTGTTTAAAAAGTATGACAGTCATGAACGTAATTGCTTACATTCCAGTCTATCTTATTAATATTTAAGAGAAACTGTAACATTCACCTTTAGTCAATCTATACAGTAACCACGTGTCAATTGTTCCAAAGCAGCAGTTATTTTTTCTGGCAGCTTCTTCAGCCTGGGAACAAATACACATACAAAAAAAGTATTTGCAACTGAGTACAACAGAGGAACATATTTCTTGATTCCTTTTCTCCATTTTCTTCATGGTTAGTGATAATGTCCCCAGAAAGTAACTCTCTGATTGCCAGCATTTCCTCTCAAAAGGGCAAGTCAGCTATCTAAGTAACATTATCCTACAGTTCATGCTCCTAACCAAGAACAAGCACAAGCTTCTTATAGTTCCTGCTAAGGAAATTAACCTCCTATTGCAGTGGCACCAGAGCCTTAAGAAGGGAAACTTCACAGTCACAATTATAACAGTGGTGAAAAAAGAAAACAAAGGCCAGCATACTGCACTTAAATAAAAAAAAATACAGAAATAAAAGAAATAAGTGTATTTTAAAATATGTGCTTGAGAACAGTAAAGGCAGAGCCATTGTTTTCTGGTTTATGATGTCTGTGAAGAGTTCAAAATGTTATTTTCCTTGGGATTATTTCCCCTTTAAAAAGGGAAATTCAGGTTTCATTTAATTTCTATAACTGATACTGTGTACAACTACAGAATTCAGAAAAAGAACACACAAACTAATTCACTTAAAACATGAGTGAATACATTATTCTCTATAATTAAGAGCCATAAATTTTTGAGTTTCTTGGTTTGATAGTCACCTACTTTAAGTATCAGTACCTGACAAAATGGGGGAGAACATTCATCTCACACTGAAAACTCAGCAGCTGCATAACCTGCAATTTTACAATCCCCTAAATTCATACTGCACATGTTCAACAGGTCCAACCAAAACATGCCGTAAAAATATTATATTTGACCTTCTCAAAAGTTAGTTTTGTGACATAAAATACCAGCAAAAACTCAACAGATTTCAGGGTTTCTTTAAATGGATGATAACCATTTCCTTCAAAAATACTTTTTACATTAACATATAAAATAACATGAAAGTTATAAATACAAGAGGAAGAAACAAGGACAATGGTAAGGATTAAAGCAAAGAATACATCAACAAATAGCTCAGTGCTCATTAGTCCATTACATTACTCCAGCACAATTTATTTTATGTCTATTTTCCAATTTACACTATAACAAAATGCAAAATAAACTGCAGTGTTTGATTGTTCAGTATGATATTATTTGTGAAACTGTAAACACCAGAATAATGCACAGTGGAAAGATGAGGGCCAGTTAAAAATAAATACAATTGTCATGCAAAACTAGAGTGTAAACAACTTTAAAACAAAGCACAATTACTAACTGTGTAATTATATGAAGTGCAATAAGGTGATTAGATTGTTATTTATGCATGAATTTCCAGAATCACAGGAAAAAGTTGTATCAACATGAGTAGATATTTAGGTAGACAGGTTGAACATTTACACAGATAAAATTATTTCATTCTGGTTCTTCTGAGGAAAAGAACAAGCAAGACAAAACTGAAGATATTGCAACCAACCTAAGCCACTAGCCATTATTAGGACTTAAGAAAGCTATTATTTTTCCCTTTCCAGCTTACCTCATGTATGTTTTTAAAAACCCAAGACAACTTCATAGAAGCGTGTTGTGTTGAAAAAGTAAGAAAACTTGGTGCCAAATATCGATCATTCCCAGTCAAGAAATGAAGCACTGTAAAAATAACATGGATTACCTGTTTCAAAAGAAAACAGTTACTTGTTTTTTAACGTCTCCTTTTAAAGGTTTCTGATCAATTAGCTTTATCTTTAATAAACTATCTTTAAAAGATGACAACACAGGTGAAAGCTGCTGACATGAGATTAGATTCAGGAAGCTAAAAATCTGTTCAAGAATCCTTACACAGGATTTCAACAGATAGCCTTCCCACAAGAAACAGCACAGCAAAGAGCCGCTGCACGAAGCACGCCTGGTTTACTGCCTTCTGCTGGCACACGGACAGACTGCTGTCACTCACACAAGCACAACGCACGATGTGGCTGACAGGGTTACATACTGTTATTCTAGTGAAAGTTCCCCTACAGTAGACAGGCTCAACTGTGTTTTTATAGATAAACCAAAATTTAATCATTAATCAAGTTTTCATTCACAAAAGAAATCCGTGGCAAAACCAGGAATTTATCTTCTTACTGTGCGTGTGCTAGCTAGTTTACCACTTACAGGAAAAATAACTTTAGTTTTTCCACTTAGAGCAAATGTTTCTCTTCTAAAAGGTATGAAGCACAAGCCATGAGCAGCATTAAATGTACCTTCTATAGATAATCTGAGCAAAAAGTACATAAAAAAAACCCCCAAACCCAAACAAAAAACCCAAAACACTGCCAACCAAGAGCTACCTACATCCAAAAATTGCGCTGTAGCAGTGTTAATATGCAACTTTAATACAACAGAGACTAAAAAGTAACAATCTGTGTGCTAGACCCACAGATATCTTTTTGCATCATTAATTACCTTCAGGCTAGCGGTGCTGCATTTTTTCTTGGTACTATCACCCATGCTAATCTTGCTCAGTTAAGTGTTTTTAGGCCACAGCACATCATACTACCGTGTTAACAGGACACTTGCAGTATTTCATATATTGTCCTTGCTCTTCATAAAAATGAAACAGCTCTAATATGTCCAAGCAGTATCTAGTTTAGCACAGTTTTACCTTCAGCAGAAGGGATTTATTCCAGGAATTCACAAGTTCAGCACTTCTTAAGTCTTGCCAACTTATGAAATTATGAAAAGGTTTCCCTGTCCTCCTGAAAAACAGTATTTGAACATTCCCATTTAAAACTACAGAACATACACTGCCCCGAAAATTCAACACCATTCACCATTTACAGTCAGGACACTTAACACTAGGGCAATCCCTAAAATAAGTGCATATCCTCCTGGTGGATTCGAGGAATCAGTAATAGGCACATGAACTGAGCGTGAGGCTTCTCAACAGAAGTAAAAATTATGTATATATTCATCTGTATCAAAGTACTAAGAACAGAACGAAAAGGACATACACTTACAAGCTGTTCTGACCTGCTGTAAGGTGTGGCTGTGCAAACACAAAAGAACCAGTGACAGGTTTGTTGCTTTCAGGGTGTGACTCGACCGAGTTCAAGACTTCTGCAGACTGCTTCTATGAATACAAATTTATTTTAAACAACACACAATATACATACTTGTGCCATGTAATGAAAGTTGCTCTCTGTGTTGAGATGCCAAGAGCAGCAATCTGCCTCATGTGAAGTCCCGCAGCTAAAAAATAAAAATAAACCACACACAAAAAAGCATTTATTTGAAGAAACAAACAAAAATACAAGTTTTCCAACATAAACTATATCAACGTGCATATATAAGACAAGACTATGCAACTATAAAACTTACGGAATACTTAGGAAATTAATAATTTAAGAGAATATAAACCTCCACAGACCGGCCAATTTAAGTGGCTAGAACAGTGAAATATTAGGAGAACTCTTAAGTCAGGTAACTGATTCCAAAGCAGGGAAATCCATGTATTTTACAAAAGCAGCTATGGCACAGTGACCCTTTCCACCTTCTTGAAAGGCCTATTGATACTTCACTTGAACAATCCCAGAGACAGGCAGGCAGGTTACACATGCCTGTGAAATCAATGAAGATGCATTTCACACGGATGACTGTGAATGAAAGCACAAACAGAAGTGCTTTTACAAACTTGAGGAAAAAAAATTCCATAAAGAAAACTAGACTGATTCTGCAGGCAGTAAAGAGATTAATGTCAATGTGCCATGGTTTTTTACATCACTTTGGCAATGACGTCTCACCTTAAATATTATATTCCTTCAGCAATCTTTCAAAGTTCATAAGAACAAACTTGCTTAAACCAAGTATCACTGAATACAAAGTATGCTTCCAATTCAGAAGTATAAAAACATTTATTTGGGTATACGCCAATTTTGCTGTTAAACCTCACCTTCAAATAACTGTTACAGGACACTTTTTCTAGTAGATGTAACTGGAAATAATTAAATACACCCACAGCTATTTTTCAAAGCGGCTTTGGTCAGCTTCCCAAGTACCTCCACACATGCTTCCAAAAGCAAAATTATATGGAAAAAATATACATCATGAAATTCCTCTTCAACGACAGACTACCTATTCTGTCGCAGTACTGCTACTCTGAAGGTCTCTCAATCCCACTACGTGAACAAATCACAGGTTAAGTAGGTTCTTCTTATACACATTCTTATGTTAGCTTTCATGTGCAAAGTTACTCATCTGCCCAAGCATATACTGCAGACTCTACAACTCACAGCCTCTAAGTGACCCTTACAGGGGAGAAAGGACACGGCTTGCCAAACTCCACTGTGCTTCTGCCCCTTTCCTCACACCCGTCCTTGCCTCCATACAGGGCTACCTGCTCCAACCGCCTGCAGAAGTGCTGTTGGTAGTGGGATTGTGGGAGGGGGTGGCTTGAGAACAGCAGTGTTTGTTCTTCAGTAGCAGCTGCGTCTAAACTGAAGACAAAGCCACACCAACACTAGTACACAGCAGCTCACTGAGGATGGGAGCAGCACTCTGTACTCCTCCCTGTCCACAACCTGCATCCTCCCACCACCTTCCCTGCGTCAGCTAGCGTGCCCTCTAGAGCCCTATGTAAGTAGAGATAACTTCCAATAAAGAGAAAAACAAAACAGAAGACAAACAGGGGATACTTTCCAGCTAAGGCTGTCTCCTGGAAAGGCTGAACCAGTACCAGAGAGGGGTGGGACCATGCAGGCAGAAGCAGTTTCCACCTTTAGGTAGTACTGAACTACATCAGCTCATCCACCCGTGCACAGAAACAGAAGTGTTCCTAATCTTCTAGAGTCATTCCTGCCTCTGGTACCACACCCTCTGTTGCACTGGCACAAATATTTGTGAGGCTCTGCTGCCATGAACAACCACACAGTGATTTGACTCACGAAACCGCTCTGGACTTGAAGCAGCCCTGTAAAAAGGAGGGTGGGACTGCTTCTCCTTACAGCAGCGTGGGCTTATGCTCAGTACGTTACACAATCACTTAGAAATGATTTGCCAACAGTACGCACAGCTTGGCCACAACAAAAGCTTCCCCATTTAAAACTAGCGGAAAAATTTTGCTTCCTGATTTGCCCCACAGAATGGGAGTGGAAGAAGCTAGTAAGGTCTTCAGGGGTTGAGGTGGCATTGCTGTTCCCATAACAGA
>VZTO01027669.1:96459-127566 GCA_013400615.1 Syrrhaptes paradoxus
AGGAAAAAAAATTCCATAAAGAAAACTAGAGTGATTCTGCAGGCAGTAAAGAGATTAATGTCAATGTGCCATGGTTTTTTACATCACTTTGACAATGACGTCTCACCTTAAATATTATATTCCTTCAGCAATCTTTCAAAGTTCATAAGAACAAACTTGCTTAAACCAAGTATCACTGAATACAAAGTATGCTTCCAATTCAGAAGTATAAAAACATTTATTTGGGTATACGCCAATTTTGCTGTTAAACCTCACCTTCAAATAACTGTTACAGGACACTTTTTCTAGTAGATGTAACTGGAAATAATTAAATACACCCACAGCTATTTTTCAAAGCGGCTCTGGTCAGCTTCCCAAGTACCTCCACGCATGCTTCCAAAAGCAAAATTATATGGAAAAATATACATTAGGAAATTCCTCTTCAATGACAGACTACCTATTCTGTCACAGTACTGCTACTCTGAAGGGCTCTCAATCCCACTACTTGAACAGATCACAGGTTAAGTAGGTTCTTCTTATACACATCCTTATGTTAGCTTTCATGTGCAGTTACTCATCTGCCCAAGCATGTACTGCAGACTCTACAACTCACAGCCTCTAAGTGACCCTTACAGGGGAGAAAGGACACGGCTTGCCAAACCCCACTGTGCTTCTGCCCCTTTCCTCACACCAGTCCTTGCCTCCATACAGGGCTACCTGCTCCAACCGCCTGCAGAAGTGCTGTTGGTAGTGGGATTGTGGGAGGGGGTGGCTTGAGAACAGCAGTGTTTGTTCTTCAGTAGCAGCTGCGTCTAAACTGAAGACAAAGCCACACCAACACTAGTACACAGCAGCTCACTGAGGATGGGAGCAGCACTCTGTACTCCTCCCTGTCCACAACCTGCATCCTCCCACCACCTTCCCTGCGTCAGCTAGCGTGCCCTCTAGAGCCCTATGTAAGTAGAGATAACTTCCAATAAAGAGAAAAACAAAACAGAAGACAAACATGGGATACTTTCCAGCTAAGGCTGTCTCCTGGAAAGGCTGAACCAGTACCAGAGAGGGGTGGGACCATGCAGGCAGAAGCAGTTTCCACCTTTAGGTAGTACTGAACTACATCAGCTCATCCACCCGTGCACAGAATCACGTTTTAGTTCCACAAGCCCTATAAACAGAAGTGTTCCTAATCTTCTCGACAGTCATTCCTGCCTCTGGTACCACACCCTCTGTTGCACTGGCACAAATATTCGTGAGGCTCTGCTGCCATGAACAACCACACAGTGATTTGACTCACGAAACCGCTCTGGACTTGAAGCAGCCCTGTAAAAAGGAGGGTGGGACTGCTTCTCCTTACAGCAGCGTGGGCTTATGCTCAGTACGTTACACAATCACTTAGAAATGATTTGCCAACAGTACGCACAGCTTGGCCACAACAAAAGCTTCCCCATTTAAAACTAGCGGAAAAATTTTGCTTCCTGATTTGCCCCACAGAATGGGAGTGGAAGAAGCTAGTAAGGTCTTCAGGGGTTGAGGTGGCATTGCTGTTCCCATAACAGAACAGTTGTGGCTAAGGAAACAGGACAAGAACCCAAAATAACCAGCTGCAGCTTACACCTGGTAATGGTTACACTCCCTGTCCCCTAGGCTGCTTTCCAAGGAAGGGACAAGAGCAGTTTTGCCTTGAACCAGGCTTGGAAGCAGAACAACATTTGGAAACCAAACTGCAAGAGGGGCTGAAGAGGAGGAACTGGGCACTGAATGAGAGTACGATGTGCACACACATGACAAGGAGGCTCGGGCACTGCAAGAAAGAGAGCTGAGATGCAGACTACTGGTTCATGGCATCAGCGTGGCACAGGCAATCCAAGCTGGATCAAAGAACACCAGTATAACGGGAAATCTCTGGGAGTTTTAGAAAGTAAGTGCACAGTTAGAATAGCATCCAGAAAAAGAGGGGAAAAAAAAACATCAGAAGTTTGGCAGAAAAGGAAGTTGTGTGTGCTTAGTCTGTAGAGTACTAGGAAATTTTAAGCTAAAGTACAAATAGAAAAGAGCAATAATACAGAAATCTGATGGTGAGAACTGTTTGTACGTTGGATGGGAAAAGCAGGAATACCGGGTTACTGTAATTGAGCAAGCACAAGTATGCAGCATCCTGTTTTCATTCTCTCATATACTCATCCACATGCACAAAGAGGCAGTAGAACAGTGGGGAATCAGAGCAGGAAACAAGTCTGCTCTGTTTGTACACAGAGGCATCCAGAGGAAGGAAGACAGACACTGGGGAAGGATACATACACAAAATGCTGGAGCAACAAGGCGCTGTCACTTTGTGCACGTGCCAATCAAGTATGCACAGTGCTCCTGGTTCTACTTCAATCCTAATCTGGCCCCACTGAAAGAAAAAAGTAGTTGAAGTGTCCCCTTTTACATAATGACCAAGTAGGCCTTAAAGCATTCTGTAGAGCTATGCTCAGCGATGAATTTTCAGTACCTCTTAAAAACAAATAACTCTACTAATTAGATAACTACTAATTTTGATAAATAATTAACTTCTCCAGCTTTATAAACCATTACCTTGTACAGCCTCCTTTATTACACCAACAAACTGACTCCACAGCACTTCAGGATCTAATTCAACCCAGCCAGGATGGGGATAAAGCGATTCCACCTGTTCATGAAAGACATGCAGCATTGTTATGATCCTTAGTTCACAGATATCAGCATTCTCATGGAAGTTTGTGCAAATACATTCGGCTTCGATTCCTGTTGTTTTTAATTTTCTGAATCTACTACAGGAGGAGAAACAACAGCGTTTGTCACCTTTAAAACACGGTTGAATGTGGGTATGTGATCTCTAGAAGACTTCCTCAGTTGAGGGAGAAAAAAGATTCCCAAACCCTCAGGAACTGGGGAGTGGGTAATCCCCTTATGGGGCTCCAAACCAGAAACCCGGTTTCTCAGGGAGCTTTTGGCTCAGCTGGTGAACCTGGACATGGATGCCTCTGCGCAGTTCCCTGTCCGTGCAGCGCAGCAGGCCAAGGAGCACCCGAAAGCTGGGCTTCTAGGGAGAGGGAGGGTCAGCACCACTGAGAACATCCCTTCCCTCTCTGAAAATCCATTGGATTTGTTATACTTCCCCTCGCTGCAATCTTTTTACTACAACAGTAACAACGAAAAAGAAGTTAATTCCGGAGATGATCCTTGCTCCCAAAACCACGAGCTGTGTAAATCAAAACCAGCCCGAAACTCACGTTCCCAAGCTCACACTTTCACACAGCGCTGCTGCACAGCGGGACGTGTGTGAATGCCAGTCCCACGCAAGTCTCAGCCATGCCCCGCTAACAAAAGCTGTTTTGTGTGAAGAGGGCTCAGCCGATAAGCGACCGAAGCGAGCCAGGGGAAGCGGGCAGGAGCAAGCGCTAAGCTGACGGGCGAACGCAACGGCCCCCGCGGGCCCGGCCGGGCTGGGGTCTCGTTTCACCCAGGCTCCTCCGAAGGCCCTGGGGAAGCCGTCCCCGCCCGGCCCGGAACGCCCCGGCCCCCACTAGGAAAAGCAAACCGGGCGATCCGGCAATCCGCCGCCTCCCGGGGCCGCGCAGACTGAGGGGCCGGCGGAGGGACCGGGAGCGCCGCAGGTCAGGACCGCTCGGCACAGCGCGGGCACAACCGGCCCCGCCCGCAGGCGCCCGCCTCCGGCAACGGCTCCTGAGGTCAACCCGCGCGCCCGCCGCCCCCCGCCGCGGATTCACCTTCCTGCAGCTGGAGCCTCTGACCGCGGCCGCCCGGTCATAGACGTGGCACTTCACCACCGTGCTGCCCACGTCCACCCCCACCACGAACCGCGCCGAGGCGGCGGCACCGCTCTCCTCCTGCCCGCACGGCATCGCCCGCCCCGGAGGGGTCGCGGAGCGCGCTCCGGAGACCAGGGACCCTCCGAGGGGCGGGCGCGCGGCCGGCCTATGGGCGCGCAGAGCGCGGCGGCGGGGAGGCGGCAGCGCGGCCNGGCGGCCCCGCAGGCCCCGGCCCGGGCCCTGAGGCAGAGCGCGGGGGGGGGGGGGTCCTGCAGGCGTGGCGCCGCCTCAGCGCGGCGGGACCCTCGGCAGCGGGATCCCACCTGCAGAGCAATCACCCCGCAACGGAACAAACCCGAACGCGGTTACTCGGGGCAGTTCCCGTGTCACTTCAGCAAATGCACGGAAAAGGGCAAAGGTTAAAGACTTTGAGAAAGGCAGGACTCGGCGCCACGGGAGCATTTCCTCACCGTGCTCGTACTGTCTTAGTGACCGACTGCCTGAGCCCAGAGCTGCCCTGCGGCTGGGAAAAAGTCGGCTGAGAGGGATGTTCCGTAAGACAGGGTCACTGCTGGATTGGTCACTGAAGGTAGTGAGCATCAGTGACCAAAGCAGATGGAATTAGAGGAAGTCTGCATCTGCAGCCATTCTCTTGGGCCATCGCTTTCCTTTACCCAGGGAACCACGTTTAAAGTTAGTGGTGGAGCAGAGCTGGTGACAGAGATGTTCCCGTATGGCCCTTAGATAGAGGGGATTTTAAACAGGAACATGCAGAAATATCCTCAGTTAAACTATACAATTCAGGAGGCTCAACCCCAAACTAGTATCAGTAGAATTTAGTTTTAACTCCAATTTAATTAAAAGAAGTAGTCAATTAGTTTAAACCCCTCATTTAGTTAGAGCAGGAAAAGGAAGAAAACCATGGAAAAGATCTCCCCCTTGCACTTCTGTTTGTCCCCTCTTACAAAAAGTTAATATTAATAACAACAGGATAGTTTGTGGGATAACAGGCTGATGTTACTGGATCTTTAGAGCAGAAATACTAACGGCAGTCCCCTAAGCCAGGCTCCCCCCCTCACCCGGGCAGGCACAGAGGTCACCAGGACAAAGGTTCAGATCACAGGGGACCAAAGGCCCAGCAAGGGCTGCTTTACCTCTCCTCCCTAAGGAACCACTCATTAAACAGTCATCATCTCTTTGGCTTTTATTTCCTCTTTGACTGTAACTTGAGAAGATATAAACTCTTGATAAACTGCTAATAAATGTATGTCAGAGAAAGGTATCAGGTACTTTATATCTGATTAAAATGGTTTGAAGAAAAATAGCCTTAATTATTGTGTTAGTTTTGGTAAATGATTATTTAGAACTCCCAATGAAAGCTCCCTAAATAAGATTCAACACATGTAACTTGTACAAAATGCTAAAACCTCTCCAAACATTCAAAAACTAAGAAGCGTTAAATAAAATTGGGAAAATGCATCTAGGCATCCTTCACGTTTCTACAGTACCAATACAAATGGGGCCAATCGTGCTGCACGATGAAGCAAAACTTCAAAAGGAAAGCGGAGGTGCAGGTTACATTTTTTTTTCCTTTATAAGTTCTTAATGTAAGACATACCTACCCCTCTGATTCACTCTATTGCATGGAAGTCACCATAAGCTGATTTCTTCTCGCAAATCTTAAACTGTTTAGTATAAGAACTTAAGTGCATCTTGAAAAGGAACCCCATATATATGTCGGAAACCTAGTTGCAGTGCATACACAATCTCAGTTATATTGCATGTATGAGAATTGCTCAGTTTATGAGAGCTTATGAAATACTAATTTAATATTATGGGTCTGTTTGCAATGTGATAAAAACAATGCAATAAAGGAGGCAACAGATTTTTCAGACATGCATCGCTTGTCCGTACATGACTTATTTGGCATTTTCTTATGTTATTTTGTCATGAACAGGATAATTCCCACACAAGCACTCTTTGTCTATCCAAAACCTGTCACCCTCAGAGAAAAGTCGTATCACCAACATGGGTAAAAGTTCCAAGTTCATCTTAGCACAGACAAGAAACATCCAATTTGAAGTTATACTGCACTGCAAGGCTGATAACAAGCCCTCGTAACCCCCACTACCACCCAAGTCCTCCCATTCCAGTGAGAGCATGCAGGTGCCACCTCCCCTGGTCGGAAGGCAGAGTTCACACCCCTGGGGTCACATACCAGTTACCGCAGCAGTTACGTCCCCTACTGCTGCATCTTCTCTGCTGACATCCTCCCTTTCTTTGACCTCTGGTGTGACTGCTCGTATCTTTTACTGGAATATCAAACCAAACAAAGGAGTGGGGGCACTCCAGGGACCTGTCCAGTGCTGTAGCAAAGGAAAGAGGGAAGTAAAACCAACCAAACGGCAGAATATCAGCGACAAGAAGATCCTCCATCACTGAAAGCAATGGCAAACCCCACCCCGTCAGTAATTTACATTGAATATTTGTAAGCAGTGTCATCGCATTCAGCATGCTTCAGTCAGCAACAAGCACTTTAGAGGGGGTCAAGCAAGATGGGTTTGCCCCAGTTACCCAGGTTAAAACAGGCCTTGACAGACGGGAGGGCTACGGATCCAGCAAACTGAATTACTAGAAAGAAAACATGATCTTGACACTTTCTAGGACCAGATTACTAATTAAAATTTCCAAATTATTAATTAAACTGTATTTGGAATAACTTTTTTTTTTTTTTTTACATAGAGGTGTTCTCAGGTGTATTCTGTTGTGTGACTGATACATAGGAGCCTCTTCGCTCACCCCACACCTTCGGATACACTCAAACCTGCCACCGGCAGTGCTAACAGGATTCCAGCTACTGGAATCCAGGAGAGCAAGACCCAAAACTTGTAATGCATGTTTTTTCTTTAACTTCCCTTCCTTAGCTGTATTTTGTCAAGATGCATCCACTCTTCCACAGCCTCATCAAACTCTTATTTACCACCTCACCTGCTTCCTTAGCTGTACCATTTTAACAGTTTTAACATTATGAAAGCATTGACCTTAGGGTCCTTTGTCAGTCTGCATTTAAGTAAGAGGCAGCCCACTAATTTCTATTGCTCCATGGGTTTGTGCAGCCCACACACACCATTCATTAAGCCTTGCCCGGAAACTTAACAGATGACCTTCAGTCATAGGGTAAATTACTGCAGCAAAATTTACCGATTTTCAGCAGTTCCTCCTGTACTCATGCCAGAATTTACCACTCTCCTTGAAGTCAGACAGAACCACATGCAATGACACCAGTTAATCTAGCACGTTAGCTTCGTGGGTGATTTGAGTTTTAGGCAGTGATGTTTCTTAAGCAGTTCCACTCTTGCTAAATCATCCCGCCCTCACACTGCACACTGGTGTACCAACACCGCTGCTCTTGGTGGCTCCGTAGCAGACTATCAGGCTGAAAAATAACACAGGGGAAAGAGTTTCAATCAGATTAATTCCTTGATATGGTTCATAATTTGGCGATACAAACAGCTTGGCGTGACCCAGTGGGAACAAATAATAAGGGACTGGAGAACTGCACATCAGAACCGTGCCGCACATAGAGGAGATTTTGCATTGTGCCCAAGGCACAAGCAGTTCCTCCCTTCGGCCAGCTCTGTGACAGAAGTAATTGTCAACAGACAATGAGGTGGATTTAGACAATCAAGTTTTAAGACAAGAATTAATCTACCAAAGCAAGTGAAGGGAAAACTGGTGTACTTACATTTCATAATGTGCCCATGTTTTCAACCCATCCTAAGTAATATCTACATTTGGAGATATGCAATGTGCACATAATGTGCATTATGCTCTGGACGCCTCTTAAGGACTAAAAATGACAGAACTATGAACAGCTTTGAGAAAACAAGAGATTGAGCCCAATATCTGTATATATATGTGTGTGTATATACATGCAACAAAGGGTCATTTGTACCTAGAAAATCCAGGGCTGAACAGCTCTTTAAAAGAACATTGATTTCAGAGTCTGGAAAACGGCCATCCATGAAGCTTAAGTAGAAGAACAAGAGAATGGATACACTACAGGCTCAATGGATGAAAAAGCACTTAAGAACTACTGTTTCAATAAGATCTAGCCACTTTAAAAAAAATTTAAAAAGAAAGCAAGAGGAAGGAAAAGTAAAAAATTAAATGTAGAAAAATCTGGAAGAACAAATCTCAATATAGGCTTAGTAAACTCTGAGGTTCCAACAGCCTGCACTGTTCTCCATTTACCCTGCTGAGTTAACTTGCAATGACTGCCAAAGGATTTAATCTGTTTTAAAGGAACACATACTGGAAGAAACATCAGGAACTCAGAGTAAATGTCACATTCTATCCCAAATTAGTGCTAAATCTAAAACACGCATATGTTACTTTCAAATAGATCACTTACTTGCCCTGGCATCACAGTTCTTGCTTTGCCCCATACCCTGAACATGCTAAAAGTTGCTGACCTTGAATTTTATTGCTATTGTTACTTGCACAGAAATTATATTTTGGCTTTTGATTGCCAGCCTTTGTATTTCTTGCAATTGTACAAAATACATGACTAAGAGTGATTAGCAACTTTCATAAAGCAGTGCTGATCCAGTAATGTTTATTGACCAAGTTTTACCAGAAAAAAATAAAAGTTTTAATGAAAAATGCTTTCTCTGTTCAAATAACAGGAATCCGGTTTACTGTTTGCACTTGGTGGCACTGTGACTCCTGTTCTCTCTGACTTGTATTGTCTTTAAAAGCAGAAATGAAACAGGAAATTTGGAAATTACAGGAAAATAAGAGTAAACACTCCATCAAAAATTGGCAGCAATAAGGAACTGTTTCTGGAGCCATGGATTCTTTTGTTAATAAACAACAGCTACTTACCTCATGATATCTGATTCTTCAAAATATATATCAGTTACATTCTCAATATTCACGGGTCCTCATGCACCTGAATTTGGATTCTTTTGTCCAAGAGTGTGTATTCAGACTGCCCTTATGCCCTTGGTGTCACTGTGTCCCCTTCCCAGAGGCAGAAAGAGAAGAACATAACTGTCTCTCAGTAGTAAGGAAAGCTGGTTATGGAATACATATGGAGATCACATCCCAAATAAAAAGAATAAAAAAATCCCTTACTGTAAGTAACCATTCCATCTTTGAGATCTCTCACTCTCGGGGTCATCTATATAGTAGTTCAGATGAACTAAACTAAATTGAACAAAAGTAACTTAATTACTTGTTATGCACAAACTGATATTTTAAAGTTATCCCTTTATTTAATTTGTTTTAATTTGCTTTAGTGTTGTATATTGAGATGGGAAAAGTAACGAGACAGAACTAGAGTCATGCAGGATAACTGCAATACTTAAAAGTCCATGGACTAATAATTTGAAGACAGCTTTAGAAATGCAAGATTGTATCTGGGTACCTTCATGCCAAGGAATATGACCTGAATGTATGCACCAAGCAGACAGAAGCCTGTTAGCCAAAGCTGCAGCAGCTGCTCATGTTAAGAGTGCACTCCATTCTTCATGCCGCTTGCTTTAAACAAGCTAATTCACACAATAATCTACAAGAAGGAAAACGACATCTCTCTGCATGATAAGCTGGTGCTGCAGTTGGCAAAAGACAGATCCTGACACAGAACATAACTCACAGCCAAAGATACTAAGAATTAACTGTCACAACTACAGTGTTCATTACGCTTTAAAAGGGAACAACGTGTAGAGTCTGAGCATAGCCTTAGAGACAACTGGTCAAAAGAGAACAAAACTCAATGTACAACATACAATGGTGAAGAAGTTTAATATTTACCCTCTCTAAAATCAGAGTAAAATCTAGTAACATGAATTTGGCAACTTTAAATTTAAAAAAACTGCTATCGTTGGGGATGAGGAAATCTAATTATGAAGTGTGACATGCTATTTTCCTCTTAAAGAAATTAAAACACATTGCACTGGTTTCAGTGCACTTTGTCATTATACTTAATTCAGAAGCCTTGTTACAAATGAGGTAATAATTCTTACTCTACCCTAGCAAAAATCTCAGCACATTGTTTTGCTCCAAGTACAGAAAAAGGGTGTCAAATATTTCCAGGTACTCATGGTTCCTCCTGCTTTTCAGCCATCAGCTGGTTTTGCACCTTGTTAGGAACCACTAGGACTGAACGTGCCGGAAAATAATCTCACTGTCTTTTCTATAGCTTCTGGGATTTTTTTTTTTTGTTTTATTTTTGCTTTTTAAATCTAATGAGCCCAAAGAAATTTTGGAAGAACAGTATCTAGTTAAATGTTTTAACTTCAAAGTGACCAACAGCCTTTTTAACAACCTTCATATCTCTAATGGAACAGTAGTAGTTGAAAGCCATCAAGAAACAGCTCAGAGGTGGGCAGTTGCTGCTTCTGAGAATCACAGAAATCGGGCTTCACAAGATTTATATCTTCAAATTTCAGTTTGGAGCATACAGAAGTTCCCATATAGTATTTGGAAATAAAACAGTGAAAATAAGTAATGTTTCTTGTTTCAATATTTAATCCAAGCAGACACAGACACAATTTATAAAATTATTCTATTGCATTAAAGTTTTTTATAGCATTTAACTTTTATGAATATTTTTCCTTCAGTTTATCATATATTCATATTTTAAAATATCTTTGCACAGTCCTTTGTGCAACTACATGCTAAAAATCTGCAAATGCACACTTAACACTATACAGCACAAAAAATACATTCTGTATCCATTCATATGCAAATTTAAAACATTTCACTTGGCAGATAAACAATGAAAAGTTATTTTAAAAAAATCAGAAACTACAAAAATGCGCACATAAAAGTCTTCCCTTTTCAATTTTTTTAGTAAAATACTGCTCTGTATAAGATCTAATGAAAAAGTCCAGTGCTTACAAAATACTTTTTATCTATGAGAAAAACAAATGCTTAAATTTATATCTGTATGAATTAAACATAATCACCTTGTTAAAATATAAAACTGAAATCATAGGGGACATGGCAAAGGTCAATGCAGATGTCACATCTACCAGGACATGTAAACGTGTAATTAACTGGGCACCAGGCAGTCAGGATCATTGAACAGATAAACTAAAAACCAGGGACTAATATAATACGCAGCAGCTACAGAATGAAGTGTTTAACCACCTATATATACTAAACGTAGCAAATCTACTTGAACAGCCAAACATACAACTTTCCCTTCATGAAATATGGCTTCAAACCCTCTTGAGACTAGAGGGCTATAAGGAGAACAAAATAAATGTATTTTAAGACTGTATATAGAGTATTCTACAAAGTCTGTGATACTAAATATAATGAAATAAAATTTATTAACCTTGTTTTTACATCTGTGACCCTTTTTATAGGGCTTGCTGCTGTTTTACAAATACCGGTGAGGCAACGACTGCTTCAGAGAAATCAGTAAAAAAAAATAAAAATCCTATAACATACTTTCAATGTGAAACTTGGTATTACACCAAGAAATGGATGCAAAGAACACAGGAGGGGAACGGAAAGAAAGTCTACAGACTTGCAGAACCAAGATGAAACCTGTAAAGTACGCTTTATTTCTAAGCTTCCACAGCCTTAGGGGAAAAATATTTTTTTCTGTAACAGATTAGAATAAAGAAGAAAAATGAAATTTAATCAACATCAGTAAACAGCACCATCGGAGGCTTTAGATTTTCTCTTAGACTGAAGATTTCTTATGAATGTCAATAAAAATGGTACACATGGGTTAAAAATAATACAGGGACATTTGAGCCTTCTTTTTTTTCCTATATGAACTAAGAATACGGTGTTACTTCTTTGACAACATAGCTCTCTCCAAAAATACAAATCAACTTTTTGTCTGAATATTCTCATGGAACCAACAGAAACAGTTTCTGATAATTCAATTTTGCTACACAGAACTTCTATCACAAAACTAAAAAATAAATATTAAAAGCAAAAAATAGCCTACCACAGAGAAGGTTTCAGGGTGCAGGCTATTAGAGGGAGAAATGGACTCTAAGTAAATATAACTTTGGTAGCCGTACTACACAAAAGGACATTTTTAAATTCTGGACATTGTTATAATTCAGAAAAAAAAAATCAGGATCTCACTAGCATTTTAGGAAGCTATGCAGATCTGTAGTAGATATCCATGTTATTTTATCATCAGAAAACAATGAAATTGATAAATCTACTAGATTAAAAAAAGTAAATGTATTTTATCAAAGAGGTCTCTACTTTGCAAATATATTTTTTTATTCAGTACATCCTATAAATTCATCTCCTGGAACAGATTCTGCACCAGCAACCACTTTTTGCCACTCCAATACAAGAGATACAATAATACCTGCCTTCTGAAAGTTGTGAAGTTGTTGCCTTCTGGTATAAAACCTATCAATTCATAGTTAAAGTGAATTTGGCAGTTCCACTGTAGTTAGATTTTAGTCATATTGATGCAACTCGGAAGAACCTGGAGAGCCAATATAAAAGCTGCATTTAAATAATTTTTCCTTTCTGTCTTATTACACTATTTAAAAATAAGCTAGAATACAAAACGTCATACTAAGCAACATTAGATGCCCAACTTATTACTACTCCATATCCCTCCCAAAAAGCAGGGCGATTCTCAGTTAAGGTTGCCACTGTTATTGCTGCTCACCCGGCAGAGTCTGTAAGCCACTGTTTAGAAACCTAGGCACAATGGATGGCATGGTAACCTTAACTCAGCATTTCCCGGCTTTTGCTAATTTAAGTCAAAATAATTTTTAACATAGCTTTTACAGTTTTCATAACAACCTGAAAATCATAGTAAATAAAATGTATTTCATTCTATATTATAGTTAAAGTGGCTGGTCTTTTTAATAGAGCTTTCTGATTTTTTTAAATGATAGAACATAGCAGTGGGGGAAGAGTTAAAAATAAAATAGACCTCGCTACCATATTTATTCTGAAGATTTTGGTGCGCCAAAATTGACAGCCAGCTTTCTTGGCTTTCGCTTGCTGGAAGTGTTTGGTGTTGATTTTTTATGAGGAACGCTTGGAGCGGCCACATTGTCTTGAAATGAAACAGTGGACTGAGCAGCTTGAGGAGATTTTAAAGGAGCTGAAGAACTATCTTGCTGAATGTGGTCAGAAGACACTGGCTGTTCATTCTTTAGTGGTGCAGCTTGAGGGGAACTCTGAAACTCCTTGAACTCAAAGTTTTTCTTGCTAGCAGCCCTTTTTTTAGTTACCTTTAAATTAAATAAATATTATTTAACAGAATGCATTCTCAAAAATCTGTAAATATTCCACTTTTAGAAAATATGCATACAACTTTTTACAATCATTTTCTAATGCTAAGTAGTGCTCCACAGTGGGAGCAGGGTTGTATTCATCATCTAGGCACATTTTTTACAAAAACAGAATATTAAGACAAACCTGCCAAACTTACCTGCAGAGGTATAAACTGGTTGTGAGAGCCAATGGGTATAGCTCCTGCAAGAGACATGTTTCCTGGATAGGAGCCAGAATAATAATGTTTAGGCACTGGAGTTCCCCAGGACACTGGCCCAAACATGTGAGATGATGGAGGCATTATATTAGCTGGGAAAAGAAGTAATTTTTAGCTCTCTTTCCTCAAAAAGAGAATACCAACTCCCCAAGATCCCAAAAGTACCCCAACTACATTTGTCTGCATGTTTCTCTTTCCAATAAAGCCACATGTTCTTCATATTTACTTGAAAATACGTAAGAATTTATTATATAAAAAATCCCAAACAAACAGTTCTGCTTTTACAGAACTACACCTAGACTCTAGACAGCACAGTTAAGGGCCCTAAGTCACAGGATCTGCATTTCAGAGTGCACATAACTTCGGATCTTTGCATCCTTTGCTGAGCGAACGGTATTAGGAGAAGGTTCACAAGGCTATCCTTCTGAAACAAGCCTACAATATAGAAACCCCAGAGAAAAGAGATGTAACAGCTGCTGGGGGTAACTAGGATGCTACAATGGCACTGACTCATTAGTTACTAGCTATGAATGTGAGCTTTAGTAGAATACAAAATAGACAGGAACCAGAAAAAAGAACTTTTAGCAATTTTTTAGGGGTTACTTACCATGCTAATGTTTGGCAGTGTACAACAGGATTGTGACACTGCACTTCATTGAAAATTGGTTATAAACAAATGAAAACACCAATGCATAGACAACTATTAACTACACAGGGGGAAAAAGTCCATGTAGCAAATGCACTAGAAAAGGAAGAGATTTCTTACAAAATCTGGGCTGGGACTATCAGCTTTGAACTGATTACTATTGTTTTGAAGAGAAAAACAAAAACACAACAAAAACTAAGACTGAATGGACAAATACATTACTGAGGGAAAGAAATAATTGCAAAACACGTGATTCTTTGTATTGAATTAGTCTGCATATTGATGAGAAGAGGTCCATGAACTGTTTTCAAAGCAGTTCAGAGAAACAACTACATACATAAACACTAAAGGCGAGGCTTTCTGGAAGGCATTCATTTTCATATAAAGAACTATTACAATTACAGGATACCACGACAATATTTGAAATATGTACTAGTCAAATACCTACCAGGGGGTTGTGCAAATACTGGAGGAATAGATCCAGGTGGTACAGGAACACCCAGTGGTTGATAACTTGGAAACATTGGTGGAGGCGGAGGGGGAGGCAAAGGGAAGTTTACTCCTACAGAACTCTATGAAGAAGGAAATGGAGGATTACAAACAGACACAATGCAATAGAGACAAAGATTTTAAAAGAATTTTTCCATCCTCACCAAACGCTGTAAAGCAAAAAGCGCAGCTTTCTCCTTTGCTTCAGCTTCAGAATGACACTGCGGTCCATGAACCACCAAACCATTTGATAATTTTATATGACAAACTGTCATGGTCTAGAAAAATGAGAAGATTTTTGAGGGAATTGGTAGTGCTGACAAACTATGAGATAGAAACATTGTTTGTTTTGAAAAAAGGCAATAAAAGGTTTATTTTTAGCTGGATTTGCATGTTCAGTCCCAATGTTTAATGCAGCACAGTTAAAACAAAGTTGAAAACTTTAACTTTTGCAGAAAAAGCTTTTTACCTGTGGTGTTTTTAGGAAAGAGAATTCTGGTTGTGACATTCCAACAAGAGAACAAATACGAGAAAGTTCAGAAACAGTAGACAGTGCAGGCTGTGGACAAACGAAAGGGTGACCTCCAGTTTCCAGTGCTGGTGTGTTCTGAGGGCCTCCAGTACTATGAGGCTTGTTCATATAAGCAGCTGTCACAAGAAAAAAAAAAAAAAAAGTCTGTATCACAAACATTTCCTACACTGAAAGGATAGCAACTTTGTTATTACCAGAAAAAAAAAGCATATTTGAGTTTTTCTGGTATTTTTGTATCTGATGAACAAAAACCAGAAAACCATATATGAAGAGACTTGAAGATCTGAATAAAGAAGTAGAACTGAAAAAGATGGAAAAGATGAAAATATTTTATTGCTCTATGTTGAAAATCGGTACTATACTGTTAGCTATGTTCTAAAATGTCACTACAAGGTGAAGCTCTGAACTATGAGATATCTAAACATACCATTTTTTTTTGCTTGTCTATATTGCAAGGCAGCTCCATGGCAGTCCTGTCTACTAGGGGGAGCAGGAACATCATTAACTTGGGATTTCACTTCATTCCTTGTTTCCAGGTCAGAGCCATCTATCTTCAAAATCTCTTTGAGCATCTGTGTTCCTTTCTTTAAAAATAAAATAAACCATTCAGGGGCATGATGGCATTCAGATAACACTACCTTCTTACTTAACGCTGAATATGACAATTGGTAACAAAATCTGAATTTTTGTTTTCCTATCAGTTACATTTTATTAAAGCACAGATAACAGCATCTTAGCATAAAAAATGGTGTTTGTTATTTTTCTTTGAGAATAGCTAAAAGCTTATCAATATGTTTAGAAAGGCAGTAGGAGATTTCATGGGGTTGCTATAAATAGAAGCATCTATGCCGAGATAGCAGATGCTAAATTGCAATGTAATGATTCCTTCAGTATACAGACCATAGCAAATGATTGTGGTGACAGATGTTCTTCATTTGTAGCTCTTGCTTCCTTGGAATAAATCTGCACTTCGTTTTCTTTGGAAATTTTCAAAGAAGTTAGAAGGCTTTCAAGTTCATTATCCTTCTTAAATTGAAAAAAAAAAAAGTACATCAACTTAGTACATAAGCAGATGCAAAAGGAAGGGTATATTAGTTTGAGATTAATTTTATGCTCATTCAGGGCTTTTATCTTAGCTTGGACAGGTCGCAGCCATGTCTGCTCAGAGTGTGAACACATATCCAGAGGCTACATCAAGTTGTGCGTACTAAAAAGATGCAAGTATTGACCAACAGAGAATTAATTTAAGGAGTTGATCAAAGTTGTACAGGTTTGTGTTGTATCTGTTATAAACAGGAATTTGCACACAAGTGGCCAGGAATGACTGGAAACTGAAGTTATTCAATGAGCACAATAAAATGAACTATTTAGATCCTACCTTTCCACCTGTACAGGGACCATCAACTGCAGTCTTCTGAGTTACAGGCATGCTGGGACTTTCATTCCTCTTCAGAAGTTTAACATTGTACTTATTCACACCTGCAAAATTCTGAAATAAACTGCAGCATTTATTATTGAATACTAATACTTCATGACTCCTTATAACACAATCATATTAGAAATGCATCTGCAAATAGCTTTCAAAAGCTAATATCGTTAGAGGATTTCAGCTTACTGAAAACCTAGCATTTGTGTTTTCCCATTACAGCATAGCTTTTAGAGTCTAGGAGGAATAAAAAAATCATTTGGTATCATCATTATACATCTTACACACTTTCTCTCCTCTTCTGTCTATAAAACCTCTAGAGGAATAAAGAAATCTCCAAAATAAGTTTACCGTCTAAAAGAATTAACTAAGATGCCAGTTAAATAGAAATCTGTAAAATGATAGATCAGAGTAAAATGAAAAGAATACATTCACTCAGAACAGAAGAAATTACCTGTTTGTTTGATATTTTATTATATGTCTGACTTTCACCTCTTGTAACTTTGGAATCTTCTTTAACTACGAAAGAATGCATTCTTTTAAAATGCTCTTAAAAACCATAATAATAATCAAGACAAAAATGTTAATAACTCCATACAAGTACACAGAGATACATTAATTTGAATGGTTGCATCAAATGTTTAATTCATACTTTATAGGTCATTTGTTGTATGTTTTTCTTGTAGGATAAAAGAAATATATGCAATAGTATATCTAACTTTATATTCTGCAATCACAAGCAAATTTTCAAAGTCAAGTTCTGCCTATTTTTTGTTTTGTTTTCATATCAGATGGGTGGAAGTCAAAATAATGCAGAACAGCTTGAGGTTCAGGATTAAGTGCAGAATAACCTAATATGCACACCAGGGACATTATTTGACAACAATAAGTATAGAGTTTATACAATTAAAATAAACTATTTTCTATTGATAACTACAAAAACACTCAACAGGCATTTCAATGAAGATCAGATAAAGCAAGTAGTAGTTCTCCTAAACAAATTTTCTTACTACAGTACTTACATTTTTTATATGGCTCCTGTTTTCTTTGCTGACCTTTAAAGCTGCTGTCATTGAATCCTGGTTTACAGAACTGATTGCCAGTTCCCAGCTTGATTTCCTGAGGTAGAACTGCACCCTAGGATTTAAAACATCAAACCTTAACCAGAAAACTACATATGTATCATTTACATAGCAGTCCCGTATGATTACCTCTTTACAGAGCTACGTATACTCTGTGTAAGAATACACCCAGCAAATCTATTTGTGACAATAGCTAGAAAGTTTTGTGATGTAATTAACTGATATAGAAAATTAAATACCTTCATATTTTGAACCCAGGGATCTGTTTAAAGTTCATATACTAACCTTCTCATGCATGTTTTGCTGAATGTGGTGCGACTTCCCAGAACTCTGCAATGATTGCCATATGCTGCAGAATTCATCATCTTGCTTACTTTGTGCCTGACAAAATAAGAAACGACACCCCCAACAAACTCAGCAGCTATAAACTCAGCTTTTGAACAGCTCATCATATACAAAGACATCCTGAGAATTGTAAGGTCCAAGTTTAACAGTGCTCAGACGACAGAAGTTTTCATACTGAAACTAGCAGAACTTGCAGGTATTTATGAAATAGGCTATTGTGGTGGGTTGTATTTTTATAACAATTTTTCCCAAGAATCACTGTTAGACTGAAATGAGCTTAGTTTATTTTGAGATTTTGTTTTGTTATTAACTGAAGTTATGAACATAGGAAAGATCACCGAGTACAATTAAACTCTGATAATAATTTAAAATTGTTGCAAAAGCATGCTCTCATACTGGTAGTATTCTTAAATGTTGTTATTAATGACTTAGTTTATAAGGCCTTATCAATCGGGCTCAATTGCTTCATAGCACTACAGGTATGTTACCACAGAACTGAAGCCCAGCTATATAAAAAACTTTTGAAAATCTAGAATCTAAACAAAGGTAACACAAGATATTATACACATTCAAGAACTGGGACAAGTTCTGCTCCAGTCTGTATCTGGACTAAAACATCTGAGGTACTAAACCAAAGCTATCTGCTAATAATAAGAAAAGGACACCCACTCTAAATAAGGGGTAAAAATAAATATTGAGACATTTGGGTCCAATACTAAATGAATCAGAACACTCACTTTATTTTTCTGATTGCCACTCAGAAATGATCCTTTCTGGGGTGAGTTAGAGTTGCCCTGATTTTCAGCCCTGAGACTGTAATGCTGTCTTCCATTCAGTTGCTAAATCATTGAAAGAAAAAAAGTCAGAAGTGTTTCATTGCCTTACATTTTCTTTTGGAAAGTAGTTTTTCCTGTACAGACTTAGAAAACATGAGACAATTCTTCTCAAACACATCTATAGCAACCTATTAACCTAATTCTCTTCAAAGAAGTCACTTATGAAAAAAAAATTAATTAAACCAATGAGAACCCCGATTCACCTGTAATTTTCAAAAAAAGTAAATCATAACCAGGAAGAAAAATTGACAAGGAAATCACGTCTTTTCTTTCTGAGCATGGACAAACTTGGCCTACAGGAAGCATTATAGAGCTTTAAGGAAATCATAGAATCATAGAATCACCAAGGTTGGAAAAGACCTAAAAGATCATCCAGTCCAACCGTTCACCTATTATCAATAGCTCCCACTAAACCACGTCCCTCAACACAACATCCAGTCTTTCCTTGAACACACCCAGGGTCGGTGACTCCACCACCTCCCAGGGCAGTCCATTCCAGTGCCTGACCACCCTTTCTGAGAAGTAATACTTCCTAACGTCCAGCCTGAATCTCCCCTGCCGTAGATTGAAACCATTCCCTCTGGTCCTATCACTAATGACACGAGAGAAGAGGCTGACCCCCAGCTCACTACAACCTCCCTTCAGGAAGTTCTAGAGAGTAGTGAGGTCTGCCCTGAGCCTCCTCTTCTCCAGGCTGAACATTCCCAGCTCCCTCAGCCTCTCCTCACATGGCCCGTGCTCCAGACCCCTCACCAGTTGTGTTGCCCTCCTCTGAACACGCTCCAGGGCCTCGATGTCTTTCTTGCAGTGAGGGGCCCAGAACTGGACACAGTACTGGAGGTGCGGCCTCACCAGTGCTGAGTACAGGGGAACGATCACATCTCTGCCCAAGCAAACTATTTGTTGACACCAAATGTGGTGTCACTGCTCTGAACTAAATATTTGTCACTTGAAAATGCAACTGGAGCTACTCAAAGCAAAATAACTGTCAATAAGGAACTTCTGTTCCCTTTCATTATTGGATTAACTAATTTCTCCAAGATAAGAATTATCCTACTTCTAATATACTGACATAAACATGAAATTTTGTTTGTATCAATGAAGATAACAACTATGATCATAATTCAGTTTGCAGGGAAGAATTTTTTTATACAAATGAAAGAAAGGTCTTACTTGAGTAGGAACAAAAAGGGAACGAGGAGAATGGTTGAGGCCTCCCAGATGCACTTTTTGTGAGGATACAGATGACAGATCAGATGCATATGAACTGTAGTTATTTACAGCTGGCTGAGGTTTAACTATGGCTGTCAGTTTTTGATTTCCCATTTCTGACCGACTACCATGAGACAGGTTAATTAAGGCACTTGATGGCAGACGATAACCTCTGGCAGGTGAGCACCTTAGGAAAAGCAAATTACATAGTTGTTTCATGTAGTTTGATTGTTGACATTTCAATAGATCTGATTTGACAACATTCTTGCCTCTATGCCAAAAGATAATGACTCAAGTTTGAACAGCAGAGGTGGAAAACTACATCCATTATTGACATCTAGAACCTTTACACACAATGTTAATCCCATTGTGCTCCCCTTTGGCTTCTGGCTGTCAAAATCAGAAAGCGACCGCAATTACTACTACTACTCTGAGTTTATACTGTACCCTTCAGTGCTGAGCTCAAAGAAATTTTAAAGATGAGCGAGCTGTTACAGCATAGTTCTATAATAAATATTTCCATAAAAAATTATGAACCAAGAAACAATATTACTTTCTGAGACGAAAACTGAAGCCAGGAGCAGAGTTATAAACTGAAGTTAAGCAGCATTTAGTCAGTTTTGTATCTTCCTTTATGATTCAGAAGAGCGAAGATTATCTGTTTTACAGGACATGCTCTTGCAAGGGATAGGATTGTTATATTTGCTGAACACAGGGAATAGATATGATTCTCCTCTAATTTCTCTCATAAAAACTTAATTTATCTAAGAACAACAGTAAAAAGAAGCCTGCTGAGTAAATTAGTGCACTTAGAAGTTTACCTGCTTACTTAAATACAGAAGAGTTATCACACTTTTTAAGATAAAAAATTAACCATGCCTCCACCTCCTGAAGAACAGTTTAGGCTTTTCCTGGTCGTTAGAATGTAGTGTCTAAGGATCAGTTATGGATATTTCAGAGTCCCTCCCCCAGAGGAACAGATGATGACTATTTTTTATCTATGTTAAAGACATACTGATAATAATCTGTTTCCTACATATTTGTTTTAGAAAGACATTTGGATCTAGTGCTTTATTCTGCTGGTTCATATTTACTTTCTACAAATCAGGAGTTTCTAAATACGCAAAAAAGCCTCAAGAGCATTTCCAAAATATAATATGCTTCATAAAAATTATCCCTACTCAGAGAAAAAAGAAACATAGAAGAAATAAAAAACGACCAACACTGTTGAGAAACAAAGTTTTAAAATGAGGCATTAAAAATACTTAACCAAACTAAAGGTAACAATTTAATGTCATCTATACCAACAGCATGAAATGACTGAAGCCCCCTGCACAAACCTTATAGTTAGGCCTCCAAGGAATTCTTCATCAAACAAAACTTCAAAGAGCACATCTGTTTCTCTAGTGGCTACAGAAAACAAAGCAAAATGTCATCTATATATGTAACAGTAGCTGTTTTCATCTAAATTATGTAAATATCTACATTAGTTATGCAACAACTAATGAAAAGACCAAACACTAACTAATTAGCAACAACAAAAAAAATCCTTATTCCTTAAATGAGTAATTTCATTGACAGCAATTCAGAAATGCTTCTCAAAGTCATATATGGCTGCCCTTTCAGATGTACTTTCAACAGGAACGTACCACACATAACAACTTATCAACCTGCATTGGTAAAACTGCAATTTATAGCAGAATGTCACAGTTGTCAGAAGCTGCCAGAAAAGAGATGCAAGCCGTCTTTGCAAGTCAGGAACTGACAGCTTTAACAATTACCTTCTTGCATAATGACAGATTAATACTCCTTTAAAATTATACTGGTATATAATCATTATGGAGAAAAGAATATCTCTTTTAAAAAAGCTGCACTCAAGTCTAGTCTATTCAGGACTGTTGGATACAAACTGAATGAGAAAGCAACTACTTAAATGCCAGGTAAGAAAACAATTCCTATTACTAGATCTCAAACTGCTACACCCAATGTAATTTAGTAAATCCTTTTGTTTACCTGAAATAGATTAATGGATAAACTTCTTGCCAAAGAAGGTATAAACCCATGCCATTTAACAGAAATGGAGGTAAAAGCAAATTCCAAAGAACTGGAGACAAATCATATTTGATATGTTTTATATTTTGTTTTATGTTCAATGGAAGTATGAAGACTGATACTTGTTTCTATCTTTACTTATTTCAACTTTGCCCACATATTCCCATAACTTCATTTTTTTTCCTTTTTGCAGCCTGTGTTCTTCTCTTTTATTGATCTCTCTGCCTTCTTCATAGAAGGAACAAAGGGTAAGTAATTTCTTATTCACAGTACAGCTGTGTAACCCTTTAAGTTAAAACAGAATGCCTGTAGGTTTAATTCAAAACACTAAATATGTCATTAATGGCTTCAAGCTGTATATGCTTCACAGGTGAGAAATTTCTGTGCATTCACAACCATTATACAAAACACATTTCTGAAGCCTGCTTTCACATCACTAGCTGAGCTGTTATATAGCTATAGCGCTACAAGCATGAAGAAAATATTACCTCCTTTAATTCCTATAATGGTACCTCGAAGACCGACTGGAACAGAAAAGTTTTCTCTCACATTGACAACACGGTCAAACAGTCTATACTCTGCATCTCGATCTGGAACAACCCCATTCTGTTGTTCTAATGGCTGACAATAACCAAAAGTCTGTGTTAATATTTGCAAAGAAATACGGATTACAATTAAAATGCATTTATAACAATGTCTGAAACACTATAAAGCATACTTTCTGAAAAAAAAAATTGTTTAAGAACATAAAACACAAAGCAAACTTCTATTTTTTTTCTTGCAACTCTCACTCACTACTTCTGCCTGAGAAACAGCAGTGCTCTACATGATCCAAGGTAGACCAAGGGGATCAATTTAGACAAAATAAAACCATCAAGTCTAACTTGTCTGTATCAGTAATGTGGGTAAGGCAATATGAGTAGTTGGTCATATGTCAAGAACTAAACAAAAAGTAAAAAAGGGAAGAAGAGACAAAAGGGAAGTACATTCTATTTTCCCTTCATTATACAGCCAATAAGAACTGTACAAGCATGAAGGACAGAAGTTAGGGAAGAACTGACAGTCAGTATAATACATGACAGTTTGTAGTTAGTAGAAATTCTCTCCTTTGGGAGGCAGATGACCATTCTCAAATTGACTTTCTAGCAGGCATCATAAAACTTTTTCTTCCATCAATACTGTCATAAAATTCCACTCTCTGAAAGTTGGTAAGCTTAGGTAAAATATGATCTGGACAACTTAACTTCTTTTAAAAGAAAACTTTCCACATCACTTACTCTGTACAGCAAATGGGGTTTCACAGTTACTCGCACCTTCTTGTTGCTTTTTCTCTGCTAAAAGAAAGAAGAGAAAGTCATTACCAATTAGTGAAGGAACCAACACTGGATTTCAGGTACAATAAACACCTGAAAAGATAATGTAGAATTCTTTTGTTAGATAAAGGTAAACAGCTTTCATGAAGTCTTTAGGATGACTAAGTCCAGTTTTTAAAACGACTGATTTCTTATCAAAGCTTTTGCATTGCTTGCCTAGTTCCAGAATTCACACTGATTTTATCAACATATCCTTGCAAGTAATTTCAAATAAATCAGCCCATTATTTCATGCAGCTTTGCCTTTACCTTTGGCTTTAGTAATCTCATTGGCCCCCTTTTTGATCTGTGACCCTCAGAAAACAGAATCACAGAATGTTAGGGATTGGAAGGGACCTCGAAAGATCATCTAGTCCAATCCCCCTGCCGGAGCAGGAACACCCAGATCAGATCACACAGGAACGCATCCAGGTGGGCTTTGAATGTCTCCAGAGAAGGAGACTCCACCACCNCCTCAGACCAAAGAGAAACTCCAAAGGAGGAACAGCTGGGACTGCACTTAAACAGCACTTCAGTAGCTCAGAATATAGGCAGACACCTTTTCCTTTCCGAAATCACCAAAAGGCAGAGTCCAGAGTATGGCCTAATGCTGCTGAAGCACCTCAAAAAGAGTCAATTAAAAAGATTAATAATGAGCTCTTCTGAATTTCTGTGAGAATTCACATTACAAATTCAGATCTTCCATTACATTGTGTATTCTTTTGCTTTGGAATGACAAGTAATCTTCAATCATCTTATTCTAATTCAAGAAGTTGGAAGACAACGAGCAGCTGCATTGTGGTTCACCTTTGTTCACAACAATGTCAAGTCGCATACCTTGCACTTCTCTATTTCTTCTTCAATTTTCTCAACAATGGCTGCATCCAAAATTTGCAAGTCACACGATGAGCGAGACAAAGCAGACACAGGGTGTGCCTTTAACCAGGCAACAATTTCCTGAACTTTCTCAGATCTAAATAAAAAGTAACATGAATTAAAACTTTCAACGGCATAAACTAAGCATTTGATGTTCCCTTGTTTAATCAGTCAAGTATTATGATATAGGCACAATGCTTGTATACATTCATAAAGTAACAATTTAAGAGTTGTGTATGAGATAGAGTGGGGGCTTAAAAAAAAAATATCTATCTGAATCATGCAATACTGTTTCAAAACTATAACCCCAAGTTTCATCACAGGGGAAAACCAGAAATTATTTCAAATTACTCAGTAAACTATGTCTGCACCCAACCAACTAACCATGCCCAGCTGTGATTAAAGGTTTGGTGACCAGTTGCTTCTCACAATACAGCAAGAACTTCAGGGCGTATTTCTCTGTTAAAATGGAGCATAAACCTGAGATTCTTATAATAGAAGAGTCCCACAACGGTATATCTGCCTGGTAAAGAGTCCTGCGGAGTGCAGCATCATGAAGACTTACCAACGCAAGCCCATGAACATGGCTTACCAGCTAAAAATGAAAGCTTTTTTTCTATACTGTATCTGGAACCAAGGTTTCTCCTTGTCTCCCATAAAACTGACTGAATGTATACCAACAATGTGCAAAGTACTTCAAATTCTGTACATGTTATTTTCCAAATTCAAGTGATCTTAATTAATTATTACTTATTTTCCAAAAATGATCTGTTGGTGACTTTGTGACTATTCACAACTATGTTTACTGAAGATTACTTTAAAACAACAATTGTGAAGTAGCCATAGAAAATTTGATTTCTCCTTTACTGGACTTGAGATAGGAGTCTGACAGAGACTTGGACTCCACAACTGAAATGTACAACATTCTGGTAATTTTTTCAGTCATCACTGGACAATCGTGCTGCTCAAGAACAGCTAGGTCTCAGTTACATAGCAGCCACCACACAATCACCATCAATTTCACAATGTTGTCAGCCTTTACTCTACTTATTCTAGGGAAAAAATAAAAAAAGGACAAAGATGGCTTACCCATTCTCATCCTCGCCAGGCCAAATGTCATCTTCATAGAAGATATCTTCCTGGCTATTCTTGGCTACATAACTAAATAGTTCAGGGACCCTAAAAAAAATGAAAAAAATGGAAGACAAATTTAGTTTCCCATCAGCATAGACCGCAAAAAAAGCCTCATCAAAACAAAGTTCAATGGGCTTCAAAATCTGTAGAGCCCAGAAAGATTATTTTTTACTTAATTTAGTGTCATACTGTTCATTTGTCAAGGGTAAGCTGCTGACAAAATTCAAGTATCCCCAAATATATTTCTCCTTGGAAGAAGAGACTGTTGAAAGGAGAATACTGGAATAAACGAAATTCTGTCAAGCAATCTCCAAAAGCAAACTCATCAGTTCTTAGAAGATCTGCGTCCAGAGGACAAAACCCAAAGACTGATACGAAAGTGGATAATTTGGATGAAGTTCATATCTAATATTTACCTTTCTAAATACTCAGCAAGCAGTTGTTCTACTGCAGAAGAATACATCCATTCATTTCCAACTTTCTTAGTATAGCCAGGAACTTCTTCATTTTTCTTATTGAACTTCAGGTTTAGCCCAACATTTGCTTTGTGATCCCCATGAGGACTGGAAATAAGAAGAAGTTTCTTAACTTCCATTTATATATATATATATATGTGTGTGTGTGTGTGTGTGTATGTGTGTGTGTACATATATTAAAAAAAAAACAAACATACAATGAATTTGATTTTTTTCTGTGGATTTAGACTGAAGGTGTATTGTTTACTTGTTAGGATCACAACAGCTGTAAATGTTACAGGACATAAACTATGCTATGATAGCTGTCCACACCTTATTGTAAAGGAGGACAGAGAATATTTTACACTTCTTCCTTAACTGAGATCTAACCAACCACAATCTATCCGGCATTTACCAAGGTGCAGAAGGATGTCCCTGAACAATCAGTGGTAAACAAATGTACACATTAAATCACAAGAAGATACTCATGCATCAACCATTTCTTTAGTGAGCTTTCCTAGGAAACCACAATTCTGGCACTGAATTTGGATTGCCTCCCTTATATATTTTCAGCAGTTTTAGGCTTAACTAGTTCTTAAAAAAAAAAACCAAAACTGCAGGTACAATTAGTATCCCTTTATACTATCAATAATGAAAAGTACAATTAAATTAGATCCCAGTTCACAGAATCCCAGAATCACAATGTTAGGGATTGGAAGGGACCTCGAAAGATCATCTAGTCCAATCCCCCTGCCGGAGCAGGAACACCCAGATCAGATCGCACAGGAACGCATCCAGGCGGGCTTTGAATGTCTCCAGAGAAGGAGACTCCACCACCTCTCTGGGCAGCCTGTTCCAGTGCTCTGTCACCCTCACTGGAAAGAAGTTTTTTCTCATGTTCAAGTGGAACCTCCTATGTTCCAGCTTGAACCCATTGCCCCTTGTCCTATCACTGGATGTCACAGAGAAGAGCCTGGCTCCATCCTCCTGACACTCACCCTTCACATATTTATAAACATTCATTAGGTCACCCCTCAGTCTCCTCTGAGGAGAGGAAAAAAAAAAGTTCCATTTTTTATTCTCAGTGTGGTAAAGTCAGTTCAAACTCCTACTTCAATTATGCAAACAGCTAACCAGGAAAGCCAATTTATGTCTTTCTACAATACTAAAGCCAACAGAACAACTCGCCAATAAACAAAAAACTAGTTTATGACAGGAAAGAAAACCCTGTATATTAATTTATTTTACAGCAAATATACTTTAAAAAAAACTTCACATCATGAAACAGTTATACACTTGATAAGAGCAGCACTTAAACATAGCAGAAATTCTGTGGAGTTGTATTAGAATTTAGAAACCTCTCTACAACTAAAATTCACAAAGAGAACTTACTTTTTCTTTGATCCTCTTCCAATAAAGATACTCCCTGTAAATCTGGAGACAAGATATCCACTTACTCCAAGACGGCTGGCCAAAATATACGCAGGATTGTATTTCACAGAATATTTCTTTAAAACAAACAAACAAACAATATTGGCAATTCCTGAAGGATAGATATTTTTATACGAAGGGCAAATGAATAACAAGGAAGCATCCCTTAAAGATATTTACCATTGCAAAATATATTTGACACATTGTTTAAGCTTCTACTAGAAAACCAGAAGCACTTACATGCTGGTTCTGTATTAAAGGATCAAGCTGGGGTTCACATGGAATATTGAAAACTACACGAATTCTACCTTCTCTGATCACATCACGTGAATCTTGAACCTTGGAGAGAAAAACAACACATTAAAAGTGTTACTTCAAAAAAGCAGTCTTTGGACACTAGACCTCATAGTCTATTTTATGAGCAATTTTGCTACAGTAGGCACAGAGATACTTTGGGATTTATCATCTTGGCTTGACCTGTACACTGCTTCTTCACAGAGGCAATCAAACAGCATTAAATCCATGACTGAAAATAGTTCAAAATAGGAACTCTATGTATTACAAATTATTCTAAATAATTAGTATAAATAATCCTGCATTCAAGCTATGCTACCTTTTTCCTGTTATGCCAGCAACAGAAATAGGGAAAGCAGAATAATCCCCTCCTCCTCTGACTAAACCATCAGGGAATCTTTAATTTAAAATTTTAGCTAGCAAGTGACCACTACTGCCACACATCATCTTAGATTATTTCAGTTTTGCAAATGAAAAAATCTAGGGGAAAAAAATATTAAATTATTGGAACTAACTTCTCCCATGCAGCCATAGCAAGGAGATCCCAGCATAAAGGCTGTACTTCCAGGAGGGAACAAGTCATCCAAAGTTTTGATGTTTGAAAAACGAGAGTCAAAGGCTTTGATATCCTACACAAAAAAAAGACAAGATTTATAATGTTAAATATAATTCAGTTCCAGCAGAATAATTAAAAAGTTCATACAAATAGACACTTACTCTAAAACATTATCTGAGTTTGAAACAATTCATTGAAGGCAAAGAAGTTAATGTTATATCACAAATGCTGTTACACAAACAACTGTGCTACCCCATGGAGCACCACTACCGTACTTCATTCAAAGTATCATCAGTAAAAAGATGAAAAAAGCCTTTTTTCTCAGTAAGATCTCTAAACTGTGCAACAAGGTCCCCTATTTTCTGACTAAATACTTGCCTAAGCACATTCTGGTTTTTATACAATAAATTACATTAATTTAAAATGCTTATATTTGTGCATTCTTTTGTTTTAAAGGAGCATATGCTCTTTCCTCTGCACACTCCCTCACCCCAATGGAGGAAGGGGCTATGTGCAAGAAGATACTGAACTTGTATATTTACCTTGACAACAGTTTGGTAAACAAAAGGAAGAGCTTGTTTTGACCACTGCTTCTCCAAATAAACTTCTCCATTTTGGTTTAGTTGATATCTACTACCAGTGAGTAACTGAGCATATACAACTACTGATGTTTCATGAATAATTATTCCTTTTCTTCTCTGGTAGCTGAACACAAAGCAGAACATTTAGTTTGATTACAATAAACAGAACTGAACCAAAAGAGTGGAATTTATTGAAATAAAAAACAAAACAAAACAAAACACCAAAACAAAAAACCCCTCTTAACAGGATTCCAATAGTTTGCTTCCTGTTTTATAAAAAATACCCAGAATGAACAGCGTAGCCAATTCCTTATCCATTACTGCACTGCCATCACTACATAGCTAAGTGTGTTAATTTAAACATGTTTTACCTTTACAATGGGAAAAGTTAGTGGTAATTAAAGCTGTTAACTCAAACGACAGATACTAAAATGGCAAGCTGCTGTAACTCAGGTGTGTTCCGCTGGGTACCCACATTCTAGAAGAGCAAGAGCTGTATTCAAATTTAACAATGCTAAGCTACTGAAGTTGTAACTTGACCCTGTAAAACTCCATTCTATATAGTACCTACAACTGAAGATTAGAAAGACCAGAGAGCAAATACTGAAACTTATGCATTTGAGAATTCTTTTGTAACAGCATCTAACTTTAAACACCTAGGGACTAACTCCATATATTCTGAAATTTCAACATAAGCTCTTTTATATTGTTTAAAAAATTCCAGCAGACTCATTAACTTCTATCATCAAGTATGCAGTAGCTCTTCTCTGTTAATTAGGTCTCTAACATAGCAACAAAACATAGCTAAGATATAAAATGCAAGGTTACAATTTAATTTTCGAAGTTACTTACTGCTCTGAAATGCCTTGAACTTCTTTTAACCACATGCTTTGCTCCTTATCTCCAACGTATGCCGTTTTAGTTGGGGGCACTGCATGTCCCATGTAAAGCTTCTGTGTGCCATGTGGTTCTTCCAAATAAAACCTTGAGAATATTATGACAGGTATGAATTTAAACAAATAAGATTAATCTAGACAAAACCAATTGTGACCCAAACTTAAAATAGTTAGAAATGACTTGTTAAGGACACTTGCAGTATCCTTTTCTCTACCCCTGAAAGGAAGATTGCAAGAAATGTTCTCTTTTACATTATTCTGTGTGGATTTCCATGCATGCGTTTTCCCCCCTAAAGTTAAGAAAGTGCTCTCACAAACTTTTACGACTATAGCAAAATACTGACTTCTACAGAGATAACCAAACCTCAGAACAATGTTAAACAAGGGTTCTTCCACCAAGCAGCCTTTGACGCATCTGGACTAACGTGCTGTTAGGAAGTATTACAATAAACCCAGAACTTTTGTACAGCCTAAGGAGCTTATTTTGGATAAAACAAGAAAGAGGACAAACAACTATCTATCAAATGTCTCTTACTTTGTTTCTCCATCTGACACAGCAACAACTCTGGCTTCTTCAAGGTGTGGCCAGTTAACAAAAACACGCTTTCCAAGTACCAAATTGGCAACATCTTCTACCATCTGAAAAAACCCAGAAGTTATAATACTGATTAACATATTAAAAGATTTCTGTTAAAATATTTTCAAACTAGTTTTGCAATAAAAACTACTCTAGCTAAAGAACAGGTTTTCCTGCAGAATAAAAAGCTTGTGTTTTTCTACATATTACATAACCTCCGATTAGAAATGGAGAATCATATTTCATTTTTTAGGACAAAGTCAGCTGTAAGACCTGGGTTGATATATATTTCTGGTATAGGCTTACTATGTACTTTTTTCTGTAATCACTAAGAACTATTAGTGTCTCTGGGACACAATAATCAAATTGACAATTTAAGACTAGTGAAATATTTTATACCACAGATTTTATTTTTGTATCTCACTGAAATAAAGAAACAGCACTTATGTCCAGGACTTTGCTAGCACCTGTAATTTTAGTCTCATATTATGTTCTGGTTTTCCAATAAGTTTCTGCTATTTTTAAAGTTATTATTTTGGCTTATCTAATTCTCTTTGCCACATATCTTGAATATTCACTTTCCTTATCTCTCTTCCTGTAAAATCTTACCTTGTTTTCCTCCTCTCCTTTCCTGGTTTTATTTATTTATTTATCTCTGAAACTTTAAGTGGAAGGTGTAAGTCTGCTTTGTTGATGAAAAGGGACTGATTAAAAGAGAAAAAACCATCTATATATTCAGCTACACAAGAGACAAGAGGCACGGGTCTGCTTCCTTGCATTTATACCATTTCCAACTATTAATTAGTTAGGAGTGAGTCTCACCAACTCCTTACCTGAGAACATCTGATGGCTACCACAGAGAAATGCCAGAAAGCTACTGAGGAGACTGATATTTAATATTCTGAAGTTAGGACAAATTTAAATCTTTCAGTAGATTCTCGAAATTCTAGATTGTTCCCCACCCAAATTTAGCATTTTAATCCTAACAGACTTTGTTTTCTACTATAGACTCCAATAGTCAACAAAAGCTTTCAGTGTGAACCGAAAGTAGTGTGAACCATTGA